>JASAMV010001159.1:0-128629 GCA_030248065.1 Rhynchonema sp. JSB1_4
ACGGCATATTTCCTGTTTCCTGAAACCAATTACTGCAAAGAATATTCTCAATGAGCGCAGATCAAAGACCAAACGAATCACACCAAAGGGCTTCGTTCACCATGCGTCCAACTGGAACGCACTATAGACAGCCTTTACCTGGGGCATATGTCCAGCTGTTCATACGGATCTCCCCACGGCCCTCCTGTAATTTCGTCAAAATTGCTGGACCCAATCGTGGTCTGTGAACAGTGCCCCTCCAATGATGCCGAACGTCAGGGCGGTCACAGCGCCAGCATCAGCGACAATGGCGCCTTGAAGGGCTTGTTGTGGACTGATGCCCATTTGGGACAACAATTGAAGCACTTGCTGCAGCTGCGCTTGCTAAAAGTGTCTATCATGTTGAGGTGTGGTGTTGTGGATAATGCTAAATCATGGGCACATGCGCGCAATACAGCCCTTAAAAAATTAAGTCAATTTCGAAGGTAATTGAAGCACTGACCGGTCCGCTGGACACGCGGCGCTTGTCCACCAGATGCCAAGCCGGAGGTGCCGGATTGGCCAGATGTGCCCGACTGAGACGCTGATCCCGACTGAGACGAGGACCCGGACTGAGACGAGGAACCGGACTTGAGACGAGGAACCGGACTGGGATCCTGACTGAAAAACATTTCAAGGCACCTTCTCATTATTATCTCTTTCCTCAAACTATCCACATGCGCAACTCAATTCGAATGGTACAAAAAATGTGTTAGAAATAAACTGATTATGAAGGTTGAGGAATAAGATCTCTCTCCCTGTGGAGCCTGATTGACGGCCAAAAATGGACTGCTTGATTAGACCACTCTGGCTGTTGGAGGAAGAGCGACTGTGAGTTGGAATTGCTGTTCGCGTTTCAATTCGAATTTGAGTTTGATATTGGAATTGCGGTTCCGCCTGTTCGAATTGGAATTCGGATCTGTTCCAAGGTTCCCATTGTTTGAGTTTTGATTCTCCTGATTGTTGTCTCCTCTGATCTGATCGCGTCGCGTCTGACGCTTGCGCGCTCGTTCGCGACAATCGGCAACAAGAATGGATCGACTTCAACGCCAAACAAGGTGAACGGCTTAACATTGAATAGGTTGATCGAAAAAGTGTCTGTTAAAAAGTATTTTTCATCTTCCACGCAGAACGCATACCTGAAAGAACACGTTCAGCATGTCAACAATGTCTTCGCAATCGTAGCATCGATCCGTGCAATTCCCAGGCACCCCGTGTGCACGCGGCAATTGTTGAACACCAAGATTAGGGTGCTGAAATAGGTGCTGGGAATTTTTAGTGCACCGAAAAACTACGGCTCAACTGATAACTCCTCAACTTAGTACCGATCGACATCTCAATTACCTCCCCATCAACCACGATCCGGTTTGGTCCTCTTTTTGGCCATCGCCCCCGTATCGTGGTAGCCGGGGGAACAACGTATCATTGTGGTCCGTGTAGTTGCCCGTCATACGGCACGATCGGGGAGACAGACCCTTCGTCTCACAACATAGCAGCTCGATTCTGAGATCGAACGCACAATTCGTTAAATTTTAGGGCGGATGATGTCTTCAAAAACATACTTTCGTTGCATTCTGCCCTCGTCCCACCAGGTACGCCAACCGGCCACGTACCACAATTTGCTCTGCAGGCATAATACGGTCCATTCCACTGCTGGGTGCATTCGTGTTTCCAGAAACAGTACTGGAAATAACCAATCTTTCGCTGTGATGAAGCTGCCAATCTTTCAAATGATACAGTACATTATACAAGGGTTTCTCGCAGGCATCGCACTAACACAATTCTCGTACGTCAGCTGGTGGCATCTCGGTTTTGAATCTAAGTCTTTAACTTGTTCCGGTGGTTGCCCGTTTACCGCGGCTGCGAGCCACCCCGATTTCAGACAACGGCTGCGCGAAACGGTCTCTAACGGTCCACCGTCCATGACCACCTCTACCAGATACACTCCCATCATTGGTCGGCAGCAGTTTGACTCTTGGTGTGACCGTCATGCTTGCTGGCTGCCTGCCACTGCCTCTCAAGTCTGCTTGTTGTGATGACCTGCATGTAGGTAGAACCGTTGGTTTCACATGCAGATGCTAGACCTGGTAACCGCAGAGGACACGTCTCGATCACGTGGCTTTTTGAACATGCTTAACTGTTCATGATGAAATCTTTTACGTCACATTTGGAATCCAACGTATCAGCGTAGTTCATGTGTTCTAAATCTCAAAAGCAAACTTTGCTTTTAGAAATGCGCATGTCGCTGCCCAATGGGTTCGCAGTTGGTCGCAATGAACTGCGACAAACTGAAATAATTATGTGCACTGGGACAGTGCTTGTTCGGGGACCAGTACGCAACAAGGATGTGACATCATTGTTATCGGTCTGTTGACCAATTTGAATGACGAGTTATTGCGAGAGAAAAACGTAATTAAAAAACCTGGAATCATCGATTTCGAATTTTTGATTATCGGAATTGCTGGTTGCTGGATGCTGTGGTTTTGACCTGCGCGCTTCGGGTTGATGAATCGGTTTTGAAGATGCCTCGAACATGCCTATTTGGGTGTACTTTCTGATCGATGACAAGTAGTATCCGTCGGCACAAATGTGTTGCTGCGTGTCGAACGGTTTCCATGCACGCTCGTTCAGGAACGTTCCACTTGAATCTGATAAACAATTGTTTCTTATTTGTATATTTCTGCAGTCCACTCTCGTTATAAATAATGCCATACGATTCCATTTCCCTACAATGTGAAAGTTCTTTGTTCGGAATGCATTGCTTTGTCACTAGATGGATTGTGCCATAATAATTGTTTTACGTCTCTTTGCTGGCGTATAACCCAGCGGGAGCTTCCTACTGATGCATTGCATGCCGTACCGATCTCTTGTCCGTCCTTCCACTCAGGCCATCCAAACGGATGTGTGTCTGGTATCGAGCATTCCCCTTTTCTGGTTTGATTCACATACAATCTGATGTTTCGTGTCCTCAGCTCGCGATCGTGCATGCATTTGTTCACTTCGTGCGGAATTCGAGCTGGAGTAATGAAGTCCAAATCACACAGGTGCGCAAGTTTTCGAATGAAAGCGTTTAGATTACCTGTCCTCTGCCCTCTTTTGACAATGAATGGACACACACGCGCTCGCACGTAGCCCTCACTGCAATCGTTATCAATGTTTGAGAGTGTATCAAAATCGAGCCTTGTTGACACGTGCCAAGTTTCATCCATCTCTCTTGCAGTTTCCTATGGAAGTTACAGTTTTCAGGTGAACTAACGATATTAGAATGCCCTGAATGGCTTGTGGGGGCACAATCTGATGATTGGTCTCAATCTTCGTGTTCCACGGTGCATGAAGATAGCGAAGCGCCGTGTACGTGCAACCACCAAGGTCGGGAACTTTATTGGGTGCGTGACAGCATCGCCATTGGATCCTAGAACACAAAAAGTTGTTTAGTGTCTGTATATTTCAAAAATTTTCGAAATCCTGCGTTACGGTAAACAACTCACGTTCTGGTTTTCGGCAGGCCCGATATTTGAGTCATAAATCCCGTTACATATTCGTCACAGGTACAACTCTGGTCAGCATCGTCCAGAAACAGATTGTCTTTGAGCAGTAGAAACGGTTTCTTTAGGGAACACGAGCGAGTATGGAACTGGAATCCATTATTTTGAATCCAGGTTTGATAAAAAAGTGAGCAATTTGTAAATTGCATTTAACTCTTTCAGGTTTCTCTGTGAATGGACGACACATCATCCTGACGGTAACATCGTCGAGCTCCGCCAGTTTTCCACCCACGTTGTCGGTCTTGTTCGATTTCTCGAAAAAAAGATCCGACGCAAAATATCCCGATGGACAGTAGAATCGGCTTTTCGTCACATCCGTCGACGTTGACATCTGCAGCAGCACACTTGACGGCAATCAATTGGTACACGACTGCTGGTTCGCATTACACAGGGTCGTCTTTCACAGTCTGCCACATTTAAGGTACGATCTGTGCTGTGTGCAACAAGCGACTCTGTCGAAAACAAACTGACGAGGTACATGGGGTAGGGCTGACTTGGATATATTGCTGAGCTGGTTACCGGTAAACCAGCTCAGCAGTCAGAATACGCATACCTACACGCCTATTCAACGGTGCTTCATATCAACACACGGGTATGTATGAAATGTGGGCCAATGAGAAACTCCCAACAAATCAGATAGAGTTGGTCCTAAACATCTTTAGTTCGATGCGATCCGATCGAATTTCCAAGTTTGGTACGCGTGGGCCGTGATGTTTCCTTGCACCTATGTACATACCTCGAGAAGGCCCCTGGCGGACACAAGCATCCAAATTGACCTGACTGCAATCGTCACAGTATACCAGAAGATGATCCTCATGGCGGTTCGATGAAGTTGTTAGCTACGTTGGTCAGCGTTGAGCTGAATGAGGGTGGAGTTATATTCATTCGCCGCGAACATAACGAACGCTTTTTAAAACATTAGTCGCATGATGTGCATTACGCTTTAGTTCCTGAATTACCACAATTCCGTTAGTAGAAGCCCTAGGCTTCAATTTTTCAACCATGCTTTTACGGCGGGCTTCTGTTGGGAGGGGACTTATCTTTTCAGGTTCGTTTGAGGAAAAACTCACCCTATGGTTTACAGCAACAAGCTGGCTCAAATATGAAAACTCCTGCAGGGATGAATGTTTAGTGATTGCGTAAAGTAACGTTCTGAAACAAATCCAAACTAGTCAGCAATATTGTTGCGAAAAAACGAGAATTGGCCATGAACTATGAGCCTGTTGTTGAGAATTACCGAGCTACGACTGTTTGGGGGCTTTTATTTTTCAGCCATGCTCTGGGAAAGGGTTTCTTTTTCAGGAAATATGGTATACATGTATGTAGGTATTGGTTGCACAATGACTTTATAAGAATTAGTCAAATTTTTTTCCTGAATCGCAAAGCAGGCTAGTGACGGAGTGGTGACGTTGCGTTGCATGATCGCACACAAAGCATGTAGTAAAGGGAATGTTTCAGACCTGCGTCAACGTGGGTGATCTGCTGGATTATTTTCAGGTGAAAATGTTTTGTGAGAATCACAAGGCACAGTGGTTAAGACTGACTGAACTTGAAAATCAGGATTGATTTGATGAATTCTTATATGGTCATTGTGCGACTAATACCTACATAATATGTAGTTCATCCCACTCAGTCTGCTCAAACATAAAACTCGCGTTCGTCGTGTTCGCGATGAACGGGTATAACTCCACCTTGGGTTTGAAGTGGCGCAGGAGGTGGCAACATGAGTTTGAGTGATGTTCACGACGTTTTGGAGTCGGGCATCAGCTTGATTGAGTGAAGTTGTTTTTGCTCACATATACGGTCATATTATTATCATTTTGATAGCTGATCGAAGTTAGCGTGTATTTTCTACAGCTTTCGCCTCCAGCAGGCGTCCAGCACTCGCGTCTAAACACAGTTTAAAAAACTTTCTCACAGTTATACAATACGTGGTTGTTGTAAACATTATTTGACGTGTAAGTGTTCAGTGAAGTCCGACAAAAAATGTCTGCAGTTTGTTCGTGCGGTTGCTCGTTTTGCTCACGAAAACTCACAATTTATGATAAATTAACGATCGCAGCCGCTGAATAATTTACGTAATAACGTCCTGCCATAAATTATTGGTTTGTTCATGTTCATTTTTCCTTAAAATTATCTTTAGCAGACGTGCGGTAAAACCGCTCGCATGTTTGTCTCACGAACAACACAACAAAATGAAATTACGAATTGTTCTACAGGGCCATAGGTTAGTATGCAAATGGTTGTCAGTAATTTTCATTGACCATGTCATGTCTGATAAATGAACTGTTCAATAAAACGTCTGGAACCCAGTTGCAGCATACTGTACGTTGAAGCGTTGGTGAGAAGTGCGGGCATTGCACGTGCACTGCACTAGCATATGGATAAATGTACGCATCCAGGTGTAGTTATTTGCAGAGAAGAAAACAACACGTGTACATACTGTATACATAATGTACTGCCCTGCAGGATGCAAGTTGCATTCTGTGTGTCAAAAATAGTCACGATTTTCAAGCATGCTGCAAAAGCGCATATCGGTTGCTTGATTTTGTGCTTTTGTGTTGTATACGACGCTAATGAAAACAAATCTCAGATTCATGTAATTACGTCGAATCATAATCACGTATATGTACATAAGTTGAAAGTGGTGTACAATTCAAAAAATAATAGCTGTTCCTTGCATAGATTTATTGTATGTATTTGAAAACGTCTTCCGTTCCAATCCGTTCAGGCGCACGAGTAGCCGGTCGGATTAGTGCTCCATCGTGCCATTATGTCTGTTGCGAGCGGATCAGCTATGGTGGAGGGACAGGTGATGGTGGCAGTGCCGCCGGTCAACGTGCCCGTCGAACAGGACAGCGTGACACTGGTTCCCATCGCGACGTATGTCTTGCCGTCCCACATGGTTGACGTTGTCCAGGATGCACACGCTGTGCACACGAGATTGGCGTCAATCGCTGACGCTGTGAACGACCCGCAACCTGCAAACAAGGGCATAGTCGTCTAAATTAAAGAATACAAGCCATCGAAACTCGTCTTGCAAATAAGTTTTCGGAATCAGTGTATTTTGCAACAAGCATTTGACTATTTTGTGCTGGAAGTGCTTTTTCCAACTGTTTCCAATGTGTTCAAAAATGCATTCGTGTCTGCTCATTGATTGAGTTTGACCCCAGCCGACCAGTGGGAATGCAGACGAGGTCCATGTCCACTTCCGGCCGATAAAGACTGACGCCAAACGCGCATTGTGCTTCTTCAGTTGTAGGCGCTGACGCCAAACCAGTGGTCGTGCCGGTTGGGGCTGCAAACGTCAGAATAAAATCAAGCGTCTGTTCCTTTCTCTGCTTATTAACAATTGTGATAAATGTCGAATGGTTTATTGAATTATGTGTAGATATATGTAAGTCAAAATAAAGTTAAATACCAAGTCTGGCGAAATTGGCATCACACGAGATGGAGACTTTGCCACTGCCCAACGTTGCTCCACCAACACTACATTCGAGCGTTTCATAGACCCGCGTTGTTTTCGGGATCGCACCCGCTCCTTGACCGGTTGGACAGGCTGCAAAATTAGTTGAGTAGTATCAAAGTAAAGGCAAGTGCAACGTTTGGAGCCAAAGCAAATTCTGTCTGGACCGTACATAATGTATTTGCGATTGAGCCGAAGCCCTTGAGATTTCGACCAGTATTGTTCACTTGGTATGGTTTATCAGGTGTAGCAGATTAAGTCTGACGCTGGTCAAAACTGGTTGGTGCTCGAATGTCATCGCAATGTGCGTTAGAACGATCATATATAATGCTATGCATGTTTTTGAGCTGCCGTAGTCCAGCAATGCTTTGTCCTAAAGTTGGGTGCGGCTCAATATTTCGGTAGCACCCGGTTTCAAAAAAAAGTAAAATTAACTGCGAATAGAGAGGGGGCGTTTCTCACGTTCAGGATTTGAACGGGACTTGCGATTGGATCCAACATGTTCAAACGCCACTCACGCTTATCATCAGTAGTTGTGCCGATACACGCATAGGTTGTCAGATCGGCCGTGTATGTGGTATCGGTCTGACAGGTGGCCGTTGCTGACGTGGTGCCCGTATCGCAGGTGCCGGTGGCCAGCGTTGCCAGATTGACGAGCACTTTGCCACCATCGCATGATATCTTGGCCACCGTCGTTTCGGGGTACGTCCCGTCCGCATTCGCTGCCGTGCTGTAGGTGAGTGTTGGCTTCGTGCCCGTGCTCGGCGTTGGCAGTGTGATTGCAGCGCACGCTGCAAAATTGCGCATCAACCGAGCGTCAATATCGTGCCTGTTTCCACCCCGTTTCCACAGATGGGCAGTGCAGTCGCACCTAATGGCCACTTGACCACCCCAAAAAGACACATAAACTTGTTTGCGCAGGCGAGACAATGACATCATCTGTTCGTAAACCAACACGAAATACCGCCCTTTCTTCCGTACGCAGAGCCAACGCCCCAACTCACTCGGACAAGCTTGTGTGTTGCACGCTTGTGTCTCACTCAAGGTCGGACACGCAGCACCCCCGAGGGCCGGTTGTGTGGTGATCGTACGTGTGCGTTCTTGGGTACCGCCCGCACAAGTCACCGAACAGGTGCCAAAGGCTGACCAGTCCGATACGACACAGTCGACTGGAACACATAAGTGGTTGACGGCAGCAAGATAAAGACTTTCGCTTGCTTTGGCACACCTTTAGATAAGCAATGGTGTTGCTCTCCATGGACATTGGAAGCTGTAATTTGTTTTCTACTATTTTTTCAATGATCCTCTGGTCGATAAGTTTTGAAGTCCAAATTATGCACTGTAATATTGTTTGACTGTGACAAAGTACGGGTGAGCAACCTGCCTAAGTTTAACCGTTTAACACAAGGTTACGTAGAGGCATTCCTTTTGCAAGTGGAGTTCTGCTCAAACTATGGTCATGGTCGCCGTCGTTGCCTTCAAGTCCCGATACATGGAACCTTATCGTTCGTTGACTAGGCGCAACTGACTATTCCGCAGTCTCCGTGACTCAGATGCTCAAATTAAAACTTGAGAACTCGGTATTGACGGTTTATGTGCACCAGATACATGCGCTACACTTAGGACTTGATTTCCGAAGGGTTTCCTGAATTGTAGACAGTACTGTTCCGCAGCACGGCTTTATTCAATGCGCACCTGGACAGATCTCCTGTAGCTCGTAAGGATCTCCCCACGGTCCCCCTGTAATTTCGTCGAAATTGCTCGATCCAATGGTCGTCACGAGCGCGGCCCCTCCAATTATGCCCAGCGTCAGTCCGGTGATGGCACCGGCATCGGCAACAGCGGCGGCTTGCAGCGCTTGCTGGGGACTGACACCCATTTGCGACAGAAACTGAAGCACTTGCTGCAGCGTCGCTTGCTGAAAGTGGCGGATCAAGGGGTCTCTACTACCTGTACGACTAGTTTTATGCATAATTCCCATCATTGTAAAAAAGCAAACATTCTTACCGGACCGCTTGGTTGTACTCCGGCTTGTGAGCCTGCTTGGGCACCCGCTTGACTACCGGCTTGACTTCCTGATTGACTTCCAGCCTGAATGAATCAAGTTTTGAGTCTGCTTGTTTTATGCCGGTCATATCAAAATTTTAACTAAAATGCGCAAGCTACATATGTAGTACATAGTACGACCTGCGAGCCCGATTGCGATCCACTTTGACTGCCCGATTGCGATCCACTTTGACTGCCCGATTGCGATCCACTTTGACTGCCCGATTGCGATCCACTTTGACTGCTGGATGATTGCGAATTGCTGCTGCTGCTCTGGCTGTTCGACGATTGCGAATTGCTTTGACTGTTCGAATTTGAATTTGAGTTTGAATTTGAGTTCTGATTCTGACTATTTTGGTTCTGGTTGCGCCGAACTTGACGTTTTCGCGCTCGTTCGCGACATTCGGCCAGCAACGTCGGGCTGACGTCGACGCCAAACAAAGTGAATGGCTGAAAAACTACAGTCTGAATTTACAAACAAAATTTAATTTCAAAATATCATGGATACAGTGGTCAATCATGACGGATGACGTAACCTGAAAAAACACGTTCAGCATGTCAACAATGTCTTCGCAATCGTAGCATCGATCCGTACAATTCCCGGGCACCGTGTACACGCGGCAAATATTGAACACCAAGATCAGCGTGCTGAAAAGCAAGACGTGTTCTTGCGAAACATTGGTTCACTAAAGGTACGTATATGTAGGTACACAGCTGTTTGTCACCCATGGAAGTTGACATCATGATCATTAGGAAAAAGCTATAGAGGCGAGAGAACTAAAAGCCCGAGCAACCTCCTTGCTTGCCTAAAGGCTTAGGGCAAGCAAAAGGACGTCATTCAAGAGTAGTCGTTATCTCTGCCTCTATAATGTAATACGCAAAGGATTCCACTCCAGTGACTAACTCCTCAATGTAGTACTGATCGACATCTCGAATCACTTCTCCGTCAACCACTATCGGATTCGCCCTTGTCGCCTCAGTTCGGTATCGTGGCAGCTGGGTGAACAACGTGTGATTGTGGTCCGTGTGGTTGCCGGTCATGTAGCACAACCGAGCAGTCAGACCACGAGTCTCGCAGCAAAGCAGCTCGATTCTGAGTAAATTCGTGGCGATCAGATTACAGGAAACTTAGATGGAAAGCCGGAGTGTAGTAAGAAAGGTAAACCGTCCAACGGCTTCACACGGGTAGGTGTACATTGGCATCTCTGCCAAGATGACACGCAGATGGGTCCACAACATTCGAACAGTGTTTCACTTTCTAAAGAACATTTCGGATGCACGCTGACCATCGACCTAACACAACCTGCTGGAATTAAAAAAGTCATTTCGTTTTATAAGAAAACTGACTTTCGTTGCATTATGCCTTTGTCCCACCATGAACGCCAACCGGCCACGTACCACAGCTTGTTTGGTGGCAGGTGCGGTCGATTCCAGTGCTGGGTGCATTTCTCTTTCCAAAAACAATACTGAAACCATGAACAAGGTTCGGAAAAAATGAAAAAGGCCCAAACAAACCAATGAATGTCTGAAAAAACAGCAAGTAACGCACGCAGTTTTCGTAGGTCAATTGATGACATCGGGTCTCGAATCGGTAGTCCTTGACCTGTTTGTTCGTAGCGCGTTTGCCTCGCGCATTCCTGGCTTTGAGGCTCGACAACGGTTGCGCAAATCGGTCCTCGACCGACCATTTTCCGCCCTCGGTGGCTATGTGATCGCCAGAGTCACCGGAAGTCAGCACATTCGTTCCGGGTCGGATTGTGGCGCTCGGTCGCAGACGGGTTTGTGTCGCGGGAGTGAATGGTCGACTGCAATCGAGGGGTTATGAGCACAAGTCTCAGAGTTAACATTTTGTTCTTGTTATTGATCAGGGCTTTGCTTCGACTTTGGTCGCGGAATGGCCTTGTTTAAAAAAGTTTGAACATGTTTTGGTATGTTTGCGAAAAATCGAACAAAAAACCATTTCGACTTTTCGTGAGACCGCCGGAGACGCGGGTGACCAAAGTTAAAAGCAAAAAGTTCTGAGCCAAATCCCCCAAATATGCATGGGCAAATGTTGTGAACCTCGTTGTGCCAGGTTGCACCGTAGGCTGATGGATCGGCTTCGAGTTTTCGTTGAATACGCCAACTGCATTGTACATTCTGACTGACGACAGATAATAGCCGTCGGCACAAATGTGCTGTTGCGTTTCGAATGGCTTCCAAGTTTTGTTGTTCAGAAAAATGCCGCTCGAATCTGTGCAATGTAGGTAATAAATTACGTTTGGCCATCACATAAACCCAGATATTTCCTGATTTTCTGCATCGATCTATTAGCGTAAACCTGGTGGAACTAATTCTTGTATTATATTTTCGGCACCGTACCGATCTCTTGTCCGTCCTTCCACTCAGGCCACCCAAACGGATGTGTGTCTGGTATCGAGCATTCCCCTTTTCTGGTTTGATTCACGTACAATCTGATGTTTCGTGTCCTCAGCTCCCGATCGTGCATGCATTTGTTCACTTCGTGCGGAATTCGAGCTGAAACTCCGTACTGTGATCGGTGATGCACTTCTTAGAATGACTTATAGGTTAATGTTTCGCGAACCTTTATAACCGAAAAAGTTTTACCATATCACTTTAACACCAACAAATTCTTTGACTTCCACTTTATAAAAGTGATTTTCCACTTTGGTCCTCATTGTAGATGGACTGACCTGCAATCCGTTTGATGATGAACGGACAAACCCGAGCGCGCACATAGCCTTCGCTGAAATTCACAACCTCAACTTCTGGCGCAATTGACTGACGTTCTATTATATAAATAAAGTCACTCACGAAATGATCAGGCCCTGAATGGCCTGTCGCGGCTCGAGGTCGTGATTGGTCTCGATCATGGTGTCCCACGGAGCGTAAAGATAACGGAACGCTGTGTACGTGCACGCGCCCAAGTCGGGAATTTTGTTCGGCGCGTGACAGCAACGCCATTGGAGACTGCCAAGAACAATGTTGAATGTCAAGTGCACGGTACATGGAACTGACTCTCGCAGAATCAAATATCTCTATCTAGGTACATAGGTATTCCATCTCTCTTGATGGCGAGTGTTTGTGACAAGCTTAAAAACCATTGCTCAATCGGCTTTATGACTGAAACAGTACGTCACCCAGAGCCAAGACGGGTTTGTCTAAGCACGCAACAAATTGAGGTTAGCCAGCTGAAAGTTGTCATTTCCGTGTTTGGGGCGCAACCGCCACCGGGGGTGGTTGCGCTTTCGAGATTTTGGGCCATTAATTGTACGATAAAAAGCAACACCTACAATCTCAACGGCTTTGTTCGCGGAGTGTCGAACGTTTCGGTCTTGATGCCAGCAATGTATTCGTCACAGGTGCAACTGTGTTCCATGTCGTCCAGAAACAGATTATCTTTGAGCAACGCAAATCGCTTCTTGACAGTGCACGCCGGTGGATGGGACTGAAATTTGGGACTGGGACCGTAAGAGCCAGCTGCAATACATGTGTGGCTATAGACTGCATCACAGCGTGCCGAAGGCGCATCCGTGAGCTCCATCTCAAGCTCGTGTACTTGAATATCAAAATTAATGCTCGGATAGAATCGGTTTTGTTTAGTGAACAACTATTTTACCAACTAGTGACATCAGAAATTTGATCCTAAATGTGTATCAGGTATAAGTGAAATTAAGGCAAGGCGATCACCAAAGTTGTTTGCTGCAGTGGTTACATGGGTGGAAGTTGGAACTACAGTACGTATGTCCATGCTATGAAGCACGAAGGTTACAAGCGCACGCCATCAAACCTTCGAATCGCCATGGACAACGTACAAAGTTCGAAGCAATCTAACTCGTTCTGCATTCGCCGTGCTCCTGAATCGTCGACACCATATTTTGATGGCCACGTCCTCAGGCACGTCCAACTTGCTTGACGTCGTCTTGTTGTCCTTTTCAAAAAACAAATCCGACACGAAATATCCGGCCGGACAGTAGAAGCTCCCGCTCTTCACGTCCATTTTTATTGCGATCTTCAAATGTTAAAGACCGTCATTTTTCAAGATTAAATATTTTCGCGTTTGGACAATTATCAGATAATTCGATCAGCACTAACCTCATGAACGTTACCTTGGACGAGCATCAAGATGATGATTAGCACAACGAGTGTTGTAATCCAGAACTGCCTTGTTTTCCATGACATTTTCACAGTGTGCGGAATTTATAAATTAATTTATGTGTCATGTGTCTCCCAGTAGCTTGCCTCGCAAAAATGTTGATTTATTTCAATGGTGTTGCATAGTCTTGCCGTGTTTACACTTCCCGCGTCATCAAATATTCTCGAACAACATTTTGTCTGATAATTTTGTCACTCCACGTGCGGTGTTGCTTGTACGCACACAGTATATACTGTAGTTGATTCCGAACTTCTTCATCAAATTAATTAGATTCGACACATTTTGCAGACACGGTTTCGTCGATAAATTAAACCTGTCAGGGCGAAATCAAACTTATTGATCGGCCCGGACCGATTTTGCTTTTGCTCATGTGACTTTTTGGAATAATTTTAGATTTACTGAAACCACTAATTTTGACTGGCGTATTATAAAGGTTGTTTAGTTCGGGCTTGGGAACAATTTTCAAGCTGGTAGAAATGCTGTAAGTGTTAATTTCTAAATCCTAAATTGAATCCTAAATCCTAGGTAACTCCAAAAATATCATACATGCAAACTGGCACGTGAGCCAGGCATGACCAGACCGGACCTGACCGACCACCAGCCTTGATTTCGCCATAAGTGTATCAAAAAATGTGAACGGCTCCATTTTTGTCTTCCGCCAAGGTAAGTTTTTTGCCAATTTTTTTATTAAACTTGAGTGCGCTCAGATTGCATGAATATGATATAAAAGAAAGAAAAGCGGTGTTCCGTCGAATCCGATATCCGGTATCCGATTTCGTGTCGCAGTTCCGTGTCCTGGCTTTGCGAACAAAAAAAGTCTGATCAAAAACGTTGTATGCGACAAGGCTGCTGACAGACCAAGTATGGAGAGAATGTACTGTAACCGCAACTGACGTCAATCGGCCAATTGTGTGAACTTGATTTGATTGCTGGTACAAACACACAAATTGAATCAGAAAAAATTGGCGGTTGTTTTTTTTAGTTTGTGCATAAGAGACAGCTTAAAAAGCATCCACACTATGCTGTGCGCCTGTGCAGTGAAAGGTGCGTCAAAGATTGTTTTTCAGATGTGCGTGGTAAAATTGTGACGCATTTGCTTCGTTACGAACTATGAAAGGTAAAAAAGACGAAAATGTTGTTCATCTAACACATACTTAGAAATTTCTGTTGTCAGACGTCGTTCTGCCGGTCGAAGGGGGTTTGCCCACTCAAATTGATGAGAAACAAAGTTCTGAGAAATTTTGTGCATTTATCGCCATAGCTCCTTTTCACAACATGGCTCAAAACAGTCATTGCCAAAGCAAAAAATTTGGTGTTCTCTAAAATTTCGCACTCCGTGGCAGCTGGATAACTATAACTTCGTATGCATACTGTATGTAGATTGTAGCCTACCGTGCCTGCGAACGGTTCCAGAGTTATGGGACCAAACGTTTCACAAAACCCCGAAAAACTTTGTTCTTCCTCTTTTTTTCATGTTGTCTTTCTTTTTTAGACAAAAAGCTGGCCACAGACAAATAGGTGCATATGGCGGCCAAACTGATGTGTGCGGCATGGAGGTAATCGGGGTCTTGGAGTTCCGTGGTGCTAACCGGTTTGGCGTACGTTTCCGCCTGAGCACGGAAACCGGACCAAGACCAGGACCCAAACTTTAAAAATGCTCCGTTTGAGCTGAAAATTGGTAGACAGGGACTTTAAAATACGCTGATTCAAATGTCTGTCCGTGCAAGTTCTCGACGAAATTCCTTATCCGGGTCCGAAATCTTATTCTCGGCCGAGACAAGGACTAACAGTAATTTTCACACATACTCCGATTGTGCTGAAAATTGCCAGACAGAGGTTTTAAACTACGCTGATTCCAATTCTGACGTCTATTCGCGCACATGTTCTCAACGAAATTCCTGGTATGGCTCCGAAAACACATTCCCGGCCCAGACAAGGATCTAATTCTCAAAAATGCTCCGATTGAGCTGAAAATTAATGGACAAGGGTTTCAAAATGCTCTTACTCCAATTGTGATGTCCGTTTGCGTTAGTTCTCAACGAAATTCCTGGCCTGGGACGAAAGACACCACGAAACTTAATCGTAAAGTTAAACCATGTTCCACCGGTTTGCCCACGAAAGCAGGCATTTTCTCATTTGTTATTAAAATTACCCAAAATTTGTTTGGGCATGTGCTGTTGTGGAATTAAGTCTTTGTCCTCACTACGAGATAGTCATGTGTGTGGGTAACTTGGGTAACACGTTTGTTTTGCGGATTCGAAGAAAAAGGACACGGTCCACAATCACTATGCGCTGAATTGAGTATGGTCTAGCAAAGTCTTCACATCACAGTTACAGGCGCATGACCACGGAAAACCTTCAGATAATTGAAGAAAATATAGTACACTATTGAAAGTTTCGTTGAGCCTATGGATTTTAGTCAGTTGCTGTTGTTGTTCTGACCATACACAGCTTTTGGCGATCGATCGTGGCTTGGTTCACATTGAGTCAGCGTAGAGTGAGTTGATGTAGTCGAGATATTCTGCAAGAAAGTACAAAATTGTGATCAACTTCTAAGTAGTTAGACCTCTCACCCAAAAGTAACCACTATACACAGCTGCAGAGAAGGAGAATGCTGTTGCGGACTGACCTTGCGGAAGCATGTTCCTCTTCTCATACAGTCTCTTCATTGCTCGCATCGACACGCGTTTCTCGTACAGTCGTTTCTCGTACAACCTCTTCTTTTCGTACAGCCGCTTTTCATATAATTTTTTGTCCGTCTGAATTTTTCTATCGTCGGCTGCGGCGGCGACACACACGCACACCAGCACTACGATTGTGACGATTAGGGTCGACCGAACCATTGTTGTGCATATAACCGTTCAACGCGCTGTCCCCGTTCTGCGACCTGCGGAATATGGTTCGCAAGAGTAGTATTGACGAAGAAATGCTACTCAAAGAATGAAAGAAAGGCTGAGACACGGCCATCTGCTCAGATATTGTAGGTGCAACCTAGGTAGGAGTCATATCTCCTTGGGAGTGTTGACTTCAGCCAAAATGCAATCAGATGACATCACTGGGATGAGAATGATAACTGAACATTGAGCTCTTGTGTTGGTCGCTGCGGATGTCAGTTCCAGTTTACTCAAAATAAAGAGCGAAGAGAAATAACAGAATCACCATACGTACAAGTTATACAAACCGACGCCAGGTGCTGATAATACTTTTGGGAGGACCGTTCACAGGCTTCATCCGTCAACAGCCACCCAGCGGATGTTGTGTATGGGCACCAGCTCACGTGCTTCACGGATCACGCAACAAAGGAGGTTATTGCATCCCATGGGTATTGTATAAGGTAAGGGAAAGAATCGTCCTTACAACATTATACTACTTCGTTGCAAAACACAGGCGTTCAATCTTTTCATACATTTGTGTTTACAAGAAAGAAAAATGCCCCAAGGGGCATAAAAGAAATATGGTTCCCTGGCTGACTGGCATAAAAGAACGATACTAGCTTGCACCACTTTGCTGATGTTTCATTAGGCGCTGGAATAAACGTAAGTGTGTTCTGAGCTGTTTGATACCGAACAGTAGACATTGAACCATATTCCCGGCGCGTGCTGTCTTGCCACCAGAGACACAGGGCACGGAGATATTGAAAGATTGCAATATTCTCTTTATTTCTCTCCTTGTTGAACCATCGTGCGCAGCCGAAGACTGCACAGTTACCGTCGTGAGGTTGAAAAGAAGAAACAGTTGCCTAAATACGTATGTGGGTTTGCACGAAAGTTTCGATATCGGCTGGGTGTTGGTTCAAAAGAGTTCGCGCCGGGAATATGGTTCAATGTCTACTGTTCGGTATCAAACAGCTCAGAACACACTTACGTTTATTCCAGCGCCTAATGAAACATCAGCAAAGTGGTGCAAGCTAGTATCGTTCTTTTATGCCAGTCAGCCAGGGAACCATATTTCTTTTATGCCCCTTGGGGCATTTTTCTTTCTTGTGTCGTTCTTTTATATCGCGCAAGCGCCAAACAGAGAACCCGGATAAATCAGGCACAGAAAGTTTTCAGTTCCGGCAAGCAATGGTTCTAACACCAAGAAAATGTCGACCATCAGACTTTTCTCAAGTAATCAACGCACATGAGCGCAATGAGGTGTGGGGGTTAGTTTAAGGATGCTGTACTTTTTGGCAGGATATATGAGTCGGTGGTTATCGTGACATAAGGCCAATTTTGTGTTTCGATTTCACTATGGGGTTCTAACAATGGAGACACGCTTGTGTCTGCGTCTTCACCCACCACTGAAACAAAACCAACGCAGTGCCCCACGCGCATGTCCATGCTTTTGAGGAACATGGTAACTTGTCAAGTTATTTATTTTTTTTTAATTTACCGCCAGGTATGTATTTGACACCCTAGGTACCATCATTTATAGCGCACTGATTGCGCATCGTCTCAGAGAATGGCACTTGTTGGTTTAGTACCAAGCAAAGCTGTGCAATGAACTTCCATGCAACCTGTCCCTTCAGCTTCAGCAACGAAATAAGTGTCAAACATCGTCTCCAGATTGCTTTGGTGTTGGCCGCTGCATCTGATCTTGGATTCAATGTTACGTAAAAACTACTATTTAACTTTCCCACGAAGGTCAAATTATACATGCGGAAAAAGCTTCGAATGTTAGAGAGCAACAGCAATTTTAATTAACAAGTTGATATCTTGTGGGTATTTTATCATGAATGACATCACAGCGCATAAACTGCGAACCGCACCTGTGCTTAATAATTAATCTCAAATAAAAACACGAAAAAAACTGAAAAATGTTACCCAGAATTCATTACAAGTTAGTAAGATAAAACAAAGTTAGCTGCGCGCGTGAATGTTTGAACCCGCGGCCTTTCATCTTCAGTGCTGCGCGTTATACCGCTCGGACATCGCTTCGCCAATCTCCTTCACAAGCTTTACTACATATGTATGTAACTACGCGTGCATTGCTGCATTGCCTGTTGTGCTGGCTGCCTGTGTGTGTGTGTGCTGGCTGCCTGCCTGTGTGTGTGTGCTGGCTGGCTGGCTGTGTGTTGTGGGTAATACATTGTGCGCTTTATCAATCAGGCAACTGCGTAGCGTGCACTAATGCATTGTTGTGTGTGTCTGAGCGTCCATTATGGCTCTTTTTGAGCTGAAAAACATTTAACCAATTGGAATTAATATATGTTTGACGTAACAACGATTAAAAACACATATAACCGCTGATTTTGGCTTTAGAACCATACTTTCTGTACAAAAAGTCATGGTCTGGAACCGTTCATACTAAAAGTTACGAACTCGGCGATAGCACCACCGTGTTTCTCGAGTGCGAAAACCACATAAACAACTTTAATAGTTCTGGTAACCCAACTTTTCGGCGAAATTTTACTTCGGGAAGCACACTTTACATACAAAAAGTCGTGGTCATGGTCTGGAACCGGTCTCAGTCGTGGAGTTACGAAGTCAGCGATAGCACCATCGTGTTTCTCGTGTGCGAAAACCCTATATGCGATATTAACATTTCTGGTGTTCAGTAACGTCTGGGCCCTGACTACTCTTTTGTGGAAAAAAAGGGAAGAACGTTTTTACAAAAATTTCAACTGTATCTTGCCCGCGATCGCGCAAGTGGGCACGCAGCGGAATGAAATTTTGTGTGGACCTAGAAGTCCACGCCGTACAAGTTGTGTGCAAGTTTGGGCTTCTCAAGTTAAGTCTTGTGAAAATGGCGTGAGTTTAAATTTTTGAACTCACGCAATATAAGGAATCAACCATATGTCGCTTAGCATTACCATGCTAGCTCCGATAATAGTCAGGGCAGAACAGCTTCTTGGCGGAGACGAAAGGTTTAGCCTAGCGTTACTCGCCGGTTAAAAGAGTCCCAATTGACTAACAATCTACTTTGACTCCGTGTTAATGTTTTTTTAATCTAAATTTGTGTTCCGCAGAACCGTCGGTAGCATATTATAAAGTCCTCTGTGAGAGGAAGTATTCCAAAAAGGTATAGTGTCGATGCTGATGGAGCAATCAAGCAAATAGCCGTATGCTTTGCAAACACTCTGCTTGTACAGTTCTCTACATACCTACATTGTACGTAATACCTTCCTTTGTCTGCTAAATTATGTGTGTTTTCGAGTAAAGGTGCCGCAACACTTCAGGATGTCTGGTCAGTGGTTGCATTCATGACTCATCATGAGGAACCAGTTGCCATGCTCGGAAGTCATCCTATTCGTGCGCAAACAGGCAGTCTATTTTGGCTGGTTATGATTTGGTCGAGCACAATTTGCTTCATTTAGGGCGGACTTAGGTTGAACACCGAAACCGGAACACGGAAATATTTCCGTGTTCCGTGAATATTTTGGAGAATCACGGAACACGAACGGTGCTTTTGCAGTGATGATGACAAAAGCCAGCGTGTTGACGCAAGCAACAACTATTGACACGGATATATTTCCGTGCGTTCCGTGATTCTCCAAAAAATTCACGGAACACGGAACCCGGTTTCCGTGTTCAACCTAAGTCCGCCCTTAAAGGGCTCGGGACATAACCGAAGGAAGGGTAGCAGGACATACTGTTACATACCGTTGGAAAGCCTTCCGACAGCCTATGTCACGCACAAATTTTAAGCTCCTTGGAAATTCGCTATCTCTTGGTAGAGCGACTTTTCGTTCCAGAAAAAAGTGAATTTTTGCACAAATTGGAACGACCGGTGCCGAAACCCCAAATGAGTTGAAGGTCAAGTAAGACGCGCATAGGGTTACAACAGCTTTTGAATAGCTTACCATCACAACTTCAGTCGCTCAAAGCATTGCTTCACACGGTGAAGGTGCGAAACGTTCCAAAAATGGCCTTATTTTTCGAGAACACAAGTTTGTCCCTAAATTTTGAGGCCACGATTAGCGCTGCGGAAATAAGAATGCAACGGGGAAATAGAGCATCGTCGAAAGTACCAGAAAATAAGGTTTTTAAATTTTTTAACTCATGGCTAGCTCCGTGACAGGCCTAAAAATCCATTAAATTGCCGCTAAATTAGGTGGTTACATTCATCGCCAGAATTGTGACACATAAAGGCCACAGATTGTATCGGATTCGAAACAAAAAAAATGAGAGAAACGTCTGGTTTAACAACCTATCAAGGTCCGAAGACCCCAAGGACCCCAAGGTCAACAGATCTCTCGGGGCAGTCATACTAACCTGAACATGATATTCAGCTATAAATGCTTATTGTTAACAGCTATTGTAAATGTGACAGCACCAAACAATGTATCTCGGGAGTAGCTTTCGAATGATATATAACAAGCCCCAATAAATTCTTACGCTTAAGAGCAGAGGTTAAAAAATTGCTTTTTTGACGATTCTGGAATGAACCGTCACGTCACCGTGTGCGGTTTCGGAATTTTGACCGTTTCTTGTCCATAGTAAGAGATAGTACGGACATGTTATATATCGTTCGATAGCTACGTTAAAGCTACATCGTTTGATGCTATCAAATGTGCAATAATCTTTAACAGTAACGACTTAGAGCCAAATATGTTATTCAGGCTGGCATGGCTGCAGCAGCCGGACCATGGGGTTTGAAGTCTTGAAACTCGTCTAGATTGTTGGACTGTGCGTTTATCTGACTTTCTCGTTCCCAATGCAATGCAATACGTGGCTTATTTACATCACATTTCCGTCAATGAATGCAACTATGCAGTTTAGTGGCAATTTTTAGGTCTTTTTCGGCCTGTCACGCCGTTATCTAAGTGTTTCCAAATTTAAAAACCTTATTTTCTGGTACTTTCGAAAATGCTCTATTTTGCTATTGCATTTTCATTTCTGCAACACAAAGCGCAGCCTCAAAATTTAGAGCCAAACTTGTGTTTTCGAAAAATGTGGCCGATTTTTGGAACATTTCGCACCCTCACCGAGTGAAGCAATGCTTTGAGCGACTGAAGTTCTCATAATAAGTTACCCAGAAGCTGTTGTAATCCTATCCACGTGTTACTTGACTTTCAACTCATTTGGGGTTTCTTCACCGGTCGTTTCAAGTTGTGAAAAAATTCACTTTTTTCTGGAACGAAAAGTCGCTCTACCAAGAGATAGCGAATCTCGAAGGAGATTAACATTTGCGCGTGGCATATGCTGTCACAGTGCTTTCCAACGATCTGTAACACTGCGCACTGCTGCCCTTCTTTCGGTTGTGTCCCGAGCCCTTTAACAATGATGCATCAAAATCACAATGAAACCAATACCAAAGCTGCCTGACAGTGAGCTTTTGGCCAAATCCAAAAAGTCATCTTTATCATGGCCAGGACGCTGTGGCGGCCCCTGGATCCGCTGGTGCTGCCTGGTGAGACGTTTGTGTGCAGACATTTCTGTCCTATTGATTTGAAGGTGCCGGGAAGGCAGTGCCGTGTGACATTGTTGTGTTTCTTTGAGTGACGAAAAGCTCAGGTGTCGAAATACACGATTTCTTGCCGATATTTCGGAACTAAGAGTTCCCCTTCACGGGCTAAAGAACAATAAGGCAAGATATTTGTGTAAAAGGAACATCACTTCAGAAACGACATGTGTCAAAACATTCAAATGATTCAGATCAGAGATTAGGTCGGGCCGGGTAACCTCGGCCCGGTCCGGCCCGACTGACCAAAACTCCGGCCCGGCCCGATTTGAAAGTCCAAAATCGCGGCCCGGCCCGGCCCGAGCCTAAGGTCGGCCCGGCTCGGCTCGGCCCGATTTTGGGGTCAAAGGAAAAAATGGTCAAAAAGGCAAAAATTTCCAAAAATTTTCTTGAAAAGGCATTTTCATGTTTTGTGATATTCTGCGCGAAGCGTAATTTTTGCAGAATTTTGGTCACAAAAGGCGCTTTTGGCTTAAAATTTGAGTAATTCGGGCCGGCCCGGCAGCCGGCCCGAACCTCCAAATCTCCGGCCCGGCCCGAGCCAACAGTCCAAATCCCCCGGCCCGGCCCGGCCGGAACCTCGATCCTAATCGCTGATTCAGATATGCCCATGTTTGCTTCGTTGAAATGATATTGTTTTTTTCACGTCTTGTTTTATTCTTTTCTAGCCCTTCGAGAGGGACCTCTTTTGGTTCCTGAACACATTTTGGGCTTGTATCATGTATTTCGACAATTGTGCCGTCCGCTTGACTGCACTTTGTTCTCTTACGCAACACAAAAAATTTCTCGCGCGCTGATTGGCTGGCGAGGGCTTGAGAACCAATCAGCGTGGGAAAATTTGTTTCGTGTTGCCCGAGAGAATGAAGTGTAGTTCTACCTAAAAAGTTCACGAGATCTCAAGCTCAAAGTTCTAAAATGGCTCGAATAGGGGTAGAGAATTTGCGCGAGCTTGTGAGAGTACAATAAGAATAAACAGCTGTTGTAAAAAACCAACAGGCAGAGGAACCAGGATGCACATAATCAATGACTATGGATCGCACATGCAAGGAACACGGAAGTTCATTGCGATCTGGGTAGATGAATCTTTCTCCAGGGAAGCTCAATGGGGGAATACACTTTCCGAATAGGCGTGGGTGTGTGAGTTTTGTTCTGGCGAGATGCACGCAGACCTACAGACCAGTGCAGATAATATACGTAGGTAATTAGGTTTTCCCAAACTGTATGTCATTTACATAGTTTAGAGCGCTCAAATGACGAGTACGGGTTGTCGTTAACGCTGGCCAAAGTATCAGAAAGCCAGAACCTGTTGTATAGGAACAATTGTAAGCAGTTGTTTTAAAGCGGTTTAGTCTCCGCAAGTTGAGTTGAATGACCGTGCATATTGCGCAACAGTTTATAGTGCTCGGAACAAGGAAGAGCCAGCGGTATACGGTATAGGGGTATACGATGTGTTGTCTTCATCACCTTAGCGGGCATGAACAAAGCAAAGTTGCGCAAGCGCGCATTGCAAAAAGCACATTAGCTCTCATTATCGGAACGCCCACGAAAATAAAGCCTGATGCATCCACGTGCATCCATATCGTAATAGTTCTCAAGCCAAAGAAACATCGACACGTTAAACGTCACTTGCGGAAGTGACTGGGAATGTGATCCTATTACTCTTACCAAATGAAGCAGGGACCGTAACGTGGGTAACAACGTGACCTTACAGTATACGAAAGGCTAATTTTCTTTCGAAAAATACATACCGGCTGTTAAGTTTCGTTAACTATCCTAAACAACTTTAAGCAGGAAGAGGTCACGCACGTTTTTGTTCACAATATATTCGTTGTTTCAAGGAGCAATGCCATTTTCGGAAATTGGTTTTCCAGAATCCTGGTTTCTATGGTTTCGAACCGTGTCTATAAGATTATATGGCATGTCCTTCAGCGAAGAAAATGCATTGTGCTGACTGACATTAACAAATGACTCAACAGCTTCGGCTGCACGTCACCAGGTACTCTTTGTACTTTTACGGTGTCAATACAAGGGCACACATCAACTAGTATAAAACTCGAGATCGGGCGGATTTACCTAGATCACGTGACCGTTTGTAACAAGCATGGATAACAAGGACAAAAATTTAACGTTAGTGTGTGTCTAGATGAATTCAGTGACATCAGTGAATTTTTAAAAATAATTCATTCCAAAAATGTAGATCTATCCGATCTTACTGCCAAGTGCTCATTGAGAGTGCAAGAAATGGTAACGTAAGACAGCACACTTTATAGTTTCATATTTTCCCAGAACGCAACAAAGTTGAAGCTCATCCAGGCTTGAAAACAAATGTGAATACAGTATGCTTCCCGGCAATTCTCACGCATGTTTATGATCATTGACCTCCTGAGAGTTATCTCTAGAATACAAAAAGCATGCGCGATGATAATACAAATTTGACGTGAGTTTTTAGTTGTGTTTGCGTGCTGGCTTGATCGAGTCGAGGGCGGGGTCTGACGCCTACTGTACATGCGGACATGATGCATGCGATACCCAAAGTGCACAATTCCATAAAAATGAATTATGTAAAAATTAATTATTGACCTCTATGCATAATATGTTTTTGCCTTTCTTTTTGATGTGAAAGTTTGGCATTTGATGTATGAAATTAAGAATTAACAGGAGAAATGAAATATGGATGGTGTTAACAGGACAACTTTCCCTGCCTAGGTGTGTTTTGTTTTTCGCAATAATTAAAGCAACTGGAGACTGTAATGAAGCTAAAGCTTATTGTAAACGGAGCACCTTTGTGAACGCGCTGTTTATTTGACGTGAACGCAGCATGCGTCTACAAAAAAGGTCTCATCTCATAATGGACACATGAAACACACTGAGCAGACACATTATTTGTCGCAAAACAAAGTTTGAGCACCTAGCGCGCAAATCCACAGACATTGGCGGGCCAGGATTTATCCCTGCATCCACAACTCACATGCTACACTGTTTCAAGCACACGATTTTGTTTTTGTTGTGCGGTCGTACACACCCACCCACAGATGTCAAACTGTCAAGTTGTCTTCGTTTGTCTGTTTGTAGTTTGTACAGTTTGCAACCAAGGTTGACGAGCAGCAGATTATGCCAAGAACACCTAGCAGGTAGGTAAGCTGGAACTTTCCTGTGTGCATGATCAATTTTCGAAAGGGACAGTGGCGAATGGTGATAATCAGGGTCCGACTTGCGACTTCTATCGTAATCGGTAGTCGCTACCCCTTCTTTGGCTGGAGACTTGAACGTGCTACAACAGCATCGGCAGCACCGGTTACGTTACGGGTGACTAATGCATGTCGGGAAAAGCTAGTGCAGCTGCCTTGAGAGAGAAAATGCTGGTTTTCGGTCATTCACCCACTGACGCACTGCTCCTCCTCCTCCACGCTTTTATTCTCTGAAATTTCATTTTACCAATTTCATTTTTAATTTTTTTTTCATTTTTTATTTTTGAAATTTGAAAAGCTATACTGGACTGGCGGAAAAACCGGTTTTTTATATTTCGTAAAAAAACGAAAAACGAAAAAAACCCGATAAAGGGCCCTCTTTCCATTGTCGTTTGTTCATTCATGTTCACATTCTTTGTTATTAACACTGTTTTAATTTAAGGGTTTTTCCGGATCTTGTGAAGGTTTTCGCGTAAGCTTGCAGATAAAAATTTGAAAAAAAAACCGCAGTGTACCGTAAAAACCTAAATACAGCCCCCCGCGTAATGCAGCCCCCCAAGAGGCGAAGAGGGGTCAGCAGTGGTGTAGCTACCATTGTCGGAAATAGAACCCCCCATTAATTGACCCCCCCAATGGTGTGGCTGGGGGGGGGGGGGTGGGGGGGGTCCCCCCCAAGGTACAGTAGGTAGGTTGCCGCCCCTCGCCTGGTACAGTAGGTAGCAGTGTAGTGGCAGGCAGATGGTTGCAAGGTACCCTTGGGGGGGGATGGATCCAGATGGTTGCAAGGTACCCCCCTACCCAGCCTCCGGGAGGTTGCAAGGTGCCCCTGAGGTCCGAAAAAAGGGTGTTTTTTTGCATGCATTATACTGCAAATTTGGCCGAAAAATTGGTACCTTTGCATTTTGGCCGAAAATTTGCCTAAAATACCTATTATATGGAGGTTTGCGCGCGGAGCGCGCGATTTTTGGGGTTTTGAGGTCGAAAAACACCCATTTTTGCCTATAAAAACCATAAATTGATGGTTGCAAGGTACCCTCCGGGGTGGTTGCAAGGTACCTACCCTTCCCCCCCATCCCCCCCCAAGGGGTGGTTGCAAGGTACCTACTCCTTAGGGGGGGGAATCCCCCCCCCATCCCCCCCCCCCAGCCACTACACTGGTAGGTAGGTTGCCGCCCCTCCCCTGGTACAGTAGGTAGGTTGCCGCCCCACCTAACTTTTCACCCAAAACATTCATTTTTGGCTTAAAATTGCATAAAATTAGCATATTTGTCTGCAAATAGGCGAAAAATCGCGCGCTGCGCGCGAAATTAGTGTTTTAGGCCACATTTTCTTCAGTATTTAGACATAAAAAATTTCGGTTTCCAGATGACCCCCCCCCCCAAGTGGTACGACCCCCCCTAGCTCGGCTGGTACAGTAGGTAGGTTGCCGCCCCGCATTTTGGGTAGTACAGTAGGTTGCCGCCCCGCCTGGGTAGCTACACCACTGCCCCCCATTAATTGAACCCCCCCTAAATGGCTCGAAATCAAAAATAGAACCCCCCATTAATTGACACCCCCATTAATAGAACCCCACCCCAACCTTCATCGTACCACAGATCAGTGTAGTTCCTGGGGGGGACCCCCCCCTCGGGTACGTCTGTTCCCCCTCCGAGGTACGCCTGCCCCACTGTTCCCCCTCCGGGTACGTCTGCTCCCCCCCCAATTTTTTCCTAAAATGGGCAAATTTAGGCCTAAAATAGGCATTTTTAGGCCAAAAATAGGTAAACTTTAGGTGAAACCTCCAAAAAAACGCCAAAATACCCTTTTTATAGGGGATTTTTCGCAAAAGAAGGCAAAAATAGTCCAATTTTTCGACCTCAAAAAATGACTTTTTTTCGTCCCCCCCCAAATTGGGACTTCCCCCCCCTTCCCCCCAGGTAGGTACGTCTGTTCCCCCTCCGAAAATAGTGGAGGGTACGTCTGTTCCCCCTCCGGACCAGGAACTACACTGCCACAGATTAGTGGTATGGTAAATCTGTGTTGTTGTCTCAAACGTTGTTCCGGGTTCTATTTCCGACAATACGGTACCCAGGCGGGGCGGCAACCTACTGTACCACCCAAAATGCGGGGCGGCAACCTACCGTATTGTCGGAAATAGAACCCGGGGGGTCTATTTTTTCACTGGGGTCATGTTGGGGGGTTGAATTTATGGGGGGGGGTCAATTATTGGGGGGGTTATATTTTTCATTTGGCCCCCCGACGAAAAAAATCATTGTTAATAATGCCCATAAAAATGGGTTGTTTTCAGTATTTTCTACCTTTAACAGCGTTAATTATGCTTAAAAAGCCGTATTCTGCTGAAAACTCAAGCTTAAACAACGTTTGACACAACAACACAGCCCTACCATACCACTAATCTGTGGTACGGTGAAGGTTGGGGATGGGGTTCTATTAATGGGGGGGGGTCAATTAATGGGGGTTCTATTTTTGATTTCGAGCCATTTAGGGGGGGTTCAATTAATGGGGGGGTTCTATTTCCGACAATACGGTACCTACTGTACCAGCCGAGCTAGGGGGGGGGGGTCGTACCACTCGGGGGGTCATCTGGAAACCGAAATTTTTTATGTCTAAATACTGAAGAAAATGTGGTCTAAAACACTAATTTCGCGCGCAGCGCGCGATTTTGCGCCTATTTGCAGACAAATATGCTAATTTTGTGCAATTTTAAGCCAAAAATGAATGTTTTGGGTGAAAAGTTAGGAGGGGCGGCAACCTACCTACTGTACCAGGCAGTGTAGTTCCTGGTCCGGAGGGGGAACAGACGTACCCTCCACTATTTTCGGAGGGGGAACAGACGTACCTACCTGGGGGGGGGGGGGAAGGGGGGGGAAGTCCCAATTTGGGGGGGGACGGAAAAAAGTCATTTTTTGAGGTCGAAAAATTGGACTATTTTTGCGTTCTTTTGCGAAAAATCCCCTATAAAAAGGGTATTTTGGCGTTTTTTTGGAGGTTTCACCTAAAGTTTACCTATTTTTGGCCTAATAATGCCTATTTTAGGCCTAAATTTGCCCATTCTAGGAAAAAATTGGGGGAGCAGACGTACCCGGAGGGGGAACAGTGGGGCAGGCGTACCTCGGAGGGGGAACAGACGTACCCGAGGGGGGGTCCCCCCCTCCCCCCCAGGAACTACACTGGTACCAGGTGAGGGGCGGCAACCTAGCTACTGTACCTAGGGGGGGACCCCCACTCCCCCCCCCCAGGTGCACCATTGGGGGTCAGTGAATTAATAGAGCCCCCCGGAATAGAGCCCCAGCCCCCCCTAAGTAACATCATCCCCTACCGTATTCCCTAAAATAGAGCCCCCCAAAACTAGAGCCCCCCAAAAAATACAGCCCCCCTAAACGGGGTCAGTGAAAAAATAGAGCCCCCCAAAAATACAGTCCCCCCCAACTTGGAATTCCCCCGCTTGGGGGTCGTAAAGTGAAGTTCCTGTATAAGACACCTTGTGTACAACGTTTGTGGTTGAGTATATGATGACGTGAAGCCTTTTATGGGAGATCTGCACCTAAAAACACTCAATGATGACCAGTAACACCCTGACAGAACTCCATTTTAGGGGTATTTTTTGGAACATTTTTTTGAGATGTTGGGCAGCGAAAAAATACAGCCCCCCCCCAAAAAATAGAGCCCCCAAAAATACAGCCCCCCTAAAAAGGGTCAGTGAAAAAATACGGCCCTCCTTGTATTTTAGGTTTTACGGTACACATTAATGTATTATAAGGCTTGATAGTGGTGCACAGATACATTTATGCACTGTAGTGGCTGGGGGGGATGGGGGATTCCCCCCCCCCCCCGAAGGGGTACATTACAAAAAGCGAAAAAACTGCAGCTGTCTGGAAGCTTTCTTGAAGCCTGTTTTTCCATAGATTGTTCGCTAAATTCAGGAAACATTTTAATGAGCCAGATTTTTGTCGAATAACAAATCGCTTGCAAGTGAAAAGTTAATGCTCTCTTCTTTCATTGGTTTTGGTCAAGGTCGCAATCGGGCCGGCGCCCGACCTCGGGCCGGGCCGCGATTTTGGGCTTTTGGCTCGGGCCGGAGATTTGGAGGGTCGGGCCGGGCCGGGCCGGGCACCCCGGCCCGAAGCTTCTGAAGTGACTTATTTTACTGAAAGAGTAGGGATTTTTTTGTCAAAAAAATGCAAAAATTTCTGACGGATTCGGCAAGTAAGTGATCAGTATTGTCTATCTGACGACCAATGGTGTCGTTGGGAAATCAAAAAGTCAGGATACCGCAGTGGTGTCGTTGGGGCTGGGGGGGGGAAGGGGGGTAGTATCCGGTATCCGGTATCTTGATTTTTTCACCCAGGGGTATCCGGTATCCTGACTTTTTGTCCAAGGGTATCCTGCCCTAAAAATTTTCCGAAAACGGTAAAAATCGCCCATTTTTACCTCCAAAATGCTAAAAATCGCTTGCTAGCGCAAGCATAACCCCCAAAATGACCATTTTTGCGCTTTCAACACCGATTTTGCTCAATTTTCCTCTTAAAAAATTGACTTTTTTTGAATAACCCCCTGGGTATCCGAGATTTTTTATTTTAGGGAGCAACCCCCCTGGTATCCGAGATTTTTCATTTTGGGTATCCGGTATCCGAAAATTTTGGATTTTGGGTATCCGGTATCCTGACTTTTTGATTTCCCAACGACACCACTGGGCTACCGGATACCCAAAATCCAAAATTTTCGGATACTGGGTACCCAAAATGAAAAATCTCGGATACCAGGGGGGTTGCTCCCTAAAATAAAAAAATCTCGGATACCCAGGGGGTTGTTCAAAAAAGGTCAATTTTTTAGAGGAAAATCGAGCAAAATCGGTGTTGAAAGTGCAAAAAATGGTCATTTTGGGGGTTATGCTTGCGCCAGCAAGCGATTTTGAGCATTTTGGAGGTAAAAATGGGCGATTTTTACGGTTTTCGGAAAAATTTTAGGGTAGGATACCCCTGGACAAAAAGTCAGGATACCGGATACCCCTGGGTGAAAAAATCAAGATACCGGATGCCGGATACTTAGGGGGGGATAACCCCCCTCCCCCCCCCAACGACACCACTGCCGACGACTTTTCCATGGAAAACAATCAGTGGTGTAGCTACCCAGGCGTGCAATCAACCTACTGTACCACCAGAAAGGCCTAAATCAACCTACCTGCTGTACCGGCCGAGCTAGGGGGAAACAAAATTTTTTATGTCTAAATTTTGATGAAAATATGCTCTAAAACGCCAATTTCGCGCGGAGCGCGCGATCTTTCGCCTATTTGGAGTGAAAAATATCGATTTTATACCATTTTCAGCCAAAAATAGCAACCCACTGTATCAGCCGGGGGCGGCTACTAGGGTGGCGCGTCAATCTGCCTACCTACTGTACCTAAGGGGGACCCCCACCACCACCCCCAGCCACACCATTGAAAACAATTTATTTTCAGCCAAAAAAATAGATTAAAAAATCGCAAAAATTATGACAAAAATTGGGTTAAAATCTGAGCCAAAAAATCGGGCCGGGCCGGGCCGAGCCGGAGATTTAGGGGCTCGGGCCGGGCCGGGCCGGCCAAACCCGGCCCGATTGCGACCTCTGGTTTTGGTCATAGGTCACGTGGGTTGAGTGTTGAGTGAGGGCGTGCTTTTCTGTCAATTTTTTGAAAAAACAAACTGCGTGGTCACGTAATATTCAAAATATGCAACGGAAAGCAACAGGATCACAAAGCCTGCAATTGTAAAATGACTGGTGGGTGACATGCGATACGATCGTGAGGATTCTTCTTCCAATCCTACTAAATCCACCAGTCTGGGCAGGGGTTGCGGGCGGGGCCCACATAACTCATTCTTGCTAACGTTCTGAATTGTTCGTTGCATGAGTTTTATGGATGAAGATCGGTCTAAATTAATGCATATGTTTGTCTTCCAGCCAATAATACAGTTTCCTAAATGAACGAAGACTCAATTCAGCTGGTCGATGGCCGACTGCTTTCCGAGCTCAAGGTCACCGATTTGAAGGAAGAGCTCGGAGCCAGAAATTTGTCGAAATCTGGTACAAAAGCAGTGCTCGCTGACAGATTAAAGCAGGTACGTGCGTGGTTCGAAACAATAAAACAGTTGGCGGCATTTTTCACTCAGTCCTTGCCGAAGTGATCGATGGAGGGAGCTGTTTTCAGGTGGCTCTATTTTAGGGTATACGGTACATGCAGTGCAGTGCTGTCTGCTGTGCACTAGACCTGCCGAATTGTCAGTAACAGAAGCCCGTGTTTCTGTTTTTTTTGGGCGTCTGTTAAGGGGACGTTCTCGGTTTATGGGTTCTTTATTTTTCGGGCCTCTACCCAGCCTATACTTGCGTATTTTTACGCAAAATATATTTTCGGAAAAAAACCGTTTTTTCCAAATATTTTTCCAGTACTTAAGGATACCCATGGTCCAAAAACGCCCATTTTTTGAAGAAAATTTTGTTGGGAAATGGCCTGAAACAGGCTAAAAATGCGCTTGGAGATTAAAAAGTGCTCATTTAGAACTGTTTAGCATCGATTTACATTGTTTTTGACAACATCCTTTCGCAACCTTGGAAAATTTCTCGGAAATTTTTGAAAAAAAACCGTTTTTTTCAAAAGTTGCCACTTGGAAAAATTTCCCGAAAAATAAAAACGTATTTTTCCGGGCCTCGGAAAAAAACGGTTTTTTTCGGTTTTTTCCCGAAAAAAACGGTTTTTTCCGGTCCGCAAGTATAACCCAGCCATTACCCAACCCCCTTTTTTGTCGAAAAAGTTATCTAACCCCCTGAATGTTTGACCATGGCAATTTTACTGTAACATATAGTGTTCTGGATCTCGTGGATTTCTGTCCCTCCCCAGGAACCACAATGCTTTAAACTGCAAATCGGCGCTGTCGAGTTTCGGCTCCAAAAACCGATCAGATGTCGGTTGGACCCGACAGCCGAAACCCGACTGTTCAAATGGTCAGCTCAAACCATGAATTTTGCTCAAATAAAAGATTTTATCAAAGCTTTTCTTTGGCCCCAGTGCACCACCACGACGCAGAAAGCATTGTTTCGGTGTTGGTTTTGTTCAAAAACCTATGAAATGAATAAACAGGGCCAAAAATTTGCATAAATGAGGCAAATGGGCAAAATTTTGCTCTTTGTTGTTCGAAAAATACGATGTCGGGTGTCGGGTAATTTTCGAAAGTCGTGTGTCGGCTTTTATTTTCCAATGTCGCGTGTCGGTTTTTTTGAGTGTAGGTGCCCGGTACCCCCGGATCCCGATCCCTACCCGACATCTGCACTTTTTTTGGGTCCTGACACCCGACATTGTCCGATCCCTAATGATCACTATCCCCCTGTTGCAGCAACTGCTGTTGGAAGGCAGCAATGAACAGCCAGTCGCTAAACAGCAAGCGGACGAACACAATCAAAGCGCAACAGAGCCACCAGCGGTTGGTGTTGTTATTTCTGATGGTGAACTCAACTCAACTTACATTCAACAGGGATTGCGAGTGGCCTAAATCCGAATCAAATTTCTCCCCTTCTCGCATTTGAATACAAAGCCTGTCCAGTGCTTTTATTCCGAAATGCACTTGCTGGTGCCAACTGTTCTTTGTTTACCATTTAGCAGTCAACCAGCAGTGGCGAGGCGTTGGTCGCCGACTACCTAGCGAAGCAGCAGCGTGAACTGGAGGCTGCTCGAAGAGCGGCAGGTCAGGATAACAGTTATTTTTTATTGCTCAGAGTTCGGTCAATTGTGTCTGTATTTAGTAGCTCAGCGTTGTTTACGAGATGAGACTTTTCAACAGAAAAACGTTTGATAGACTAGTCCCCACAATACCGATTTGGCAGCTTTCTCGGTACGAAAGCTCATGAACACATAACAAACATGTGACGTTTTACAAGATTCTCCGTATGCACTGCATTAATTCAGTAAGAGAAAATTGAACATACCACTAGATCCGGTTCGAAAAATAATCGTAGCCCGAGTTAAAACTATTTCTTTCATAAGCTTGTTGTTTTCGTGTTTTAGAGGAGGTTTGCGCTGCTGAACCCGTCGCGTCGGCTGACGTTACGCAACAGTCGGGTGTCGACGACCAACCAAAACAAGACGACAGCAGAGAGGATTCGGGGTGTGTGAAATAAAATATTTTTCAAGCGCCAACAAGGAGGAAATTAATAAAATCTATCAAAGTTGCTTGGCCTCCACCTTTGTGATCGGCCCTGCTCCTACTTGTCGTGAGCACGTTAGCCATACTATGATAACGCTTTTGAGATTTATCATGACTCTAGTCTGGGTTCTCTGGAGATAAAAACAGATAGGTATTAACAATAACAAACTTGCGCTTATTATGATTGCCGTCATGAAAAAAAACAAAAAAGTTAACGATTTTTGAGATGGACCGGATGCGGGTCAACCTATTTGGATATCTTTTAGAATTTATTTTTTAATAGTCTTGTAAATTTTGAGAAATAGGTATTTTGGTTTTTTCTTATCAGACCGATCGATTCATCATCAACGATCGAGGCAGCGACGGCGGAGGACGAGTCAAAGGAAGAAGAAAGAAGCGGGACGACGACGCAACAACGAGGACAGGGCGGGGCTGACAGCCCTCATTCGGTCAGAAATGAGTGTTTTTGTACTTTCCTTTTATTTGATCAAATGCAAGGTGATTTAATTTTTTTGGCAGCACGCGATGTAATAACGGTGTGGTGCTGTAATAACAGCACTTTTGTGCAGTCCGGAAACGTCTGCACAAAAGTGCTGTCTCTGTCCTTTTATTTTCAAAGGACGCCATGAAACAATTTCATAGACATCATCGTCTGCCGGCGGACAAGAGGATGAGTCACAGGACAACGCCGGTGCCAATGAAACATCATCGGACAATGCGGAGGAGGAAGAGGACATCATCGTGTCGACCACGGTAGATGAAGAAGTGTGAGTTAGAGCGTGTTTTTTAAAATTGTGATTCTCAAATTAAAAAAATTACGTTTTCCGTTGGTCCATTATTAGTTTTTCACGCCCATAAGCTCGGTCTGAGCAGCACGCAAACAAACTGAATCAGAAACACAAAGCATTGCTGCACAGCCTGCTTTATTGTGTATTACGTAACGTAAAAAATGAATCGAGGTTGTCGTAAATTTCAGTGAACCGAAACCCGACGAAAACAAGGAACCCAAAGCAGCCGAGGAGAAGACACAAGAACCCGCAAAGAAAGGTGATCTGCTTGATGTGTGTATGATTCTGCTGATAATATTTTACCCAACTTTGTTTCAGAGCCAAAACCGGAACGAAAGCGCAAATGGGGCTCGTCCCGTTTGGGAAAGCGCGCCGGAGCTACGACAATGGCTATTTCCACTGATTCATTGAAGGTACGGTGGGATGTGAGCCTTTTTGTGTGTAATCACAAAAAATTGTATTTGCACTTTCATTTTTTGTTTTCAGGACATCATCAAGGACGTTGTTGTGGAGGAACATCATAACGTCGAGTTGGACTATGAAGAACATGAGGCACCTGCCAAGCGAATTGTGGTAACGGATGATCAAGTGAGAGTCTTCTTCAATTTATCCGCATATCGTCCACAGTGATTTGATTTTCTTTGCAATTACAATAGTGAAAAAAAGATGCTATGTGGGACAGGTTGGAAAATTCACGAGAATCGTGGCGCAGTGGTTTGAATTAGTTTTGAAAAGGCCATTTGATTAAAAAAGCAAAAACCTACATTTTGCTCAATTTTCAGCCGAAGGTCGAGCGACAGCGGTCACGTGATGACCAAAGGGTGGTCGTGCCTCGGTCGGAGCGCAGGGAGGAGGAGCCAAAGGAGGTCAAAGGTATGCGAGTAGGATTGCCTTATTTTTCACAGGCGACAAACTTATCTGCATTGCTCGCCAGTATTAAAACAAACCAACAATACTAAAATGAAATTCCTATGCCAGAATCGACCGAATCAACCACAGAAGATGGTCTAATTCGAATGAAGTCTCTGTCCCCATCCCGTCACCCAGTGAATCGTGTTGTGCACGTACGTTGTCTCGTCAGACCGTTCTCGATGCCGGCACTATGGAAGTTGCTAGCCTCGTACGGCACGTTTGACAAGAAAAAGGACTTTTGGATCGATCAGATCAAGTCGAACTGTATTGTCAGGGTTGGTTGGTTGTCGTTTTGTTTTGAAAATGATTTTTTTGTATGCTGCTGTTCGATCACCAAATTGGATACCGTCTTGGAATGGAGCACTAGATTTGCCGACATTTTTCAGTACGAAAACGAAGACGAGGCCAGCAAGTGTCGTGAACGTCTACACAACGTTCGCTGGCCCGAAACAAACCCGAAGTTTCTCAGGGTCACGTTTTCCGACGAAGAAACGGTGAGTGCGAGTTCTGTGTTTGTTTCATTGTTGTGGCGCTTTATCGAACACGTAATGTTGCGAGGTATTCCGTGAATTATGCGAAGAATGGCTGGTATCAAAATCTGCGGCAAATGCGCTGCTGTGTTCGTTGTTCGAGTTTTGTTGATACTGCACTCGGTCGTGGGCAGTTTAACTCTATGGCCCAAATTCTCAAAAGCGTCATCGGCGGCGGTTGCGCAGCAGCATATTTGATATATCCAATAATCACGCAAAAAGCTAAGGTCAGCATGCTGAAAGTTGTCATCATCATGTTTCGGAGGCTGGGAGGCAGAATTGAAAATCTTGTTTAGTACTGATTTTGTCATCGCACGTTTTAGGCCGCTCTCTGATACCAGCGGAGAGTGAAATTTCGCTCGTGCTCTCTGATACCAGCGAAATTGCGCTGTGAAATTTCTCTGCAAGACCTCTCTCTCCGCTGACGGAGTCATCATTCATCTCACTCACTTACCTATTGCAGGCTGTGAAACATTTTCTTTATCGTTTTCGTTTGTGGTTAAGCGCAACGGTAGTGATGTTACTGTTGTAAATGGTTTGTGCTTTTTTCGCTGAGCGAAATTTCGCTCCTGCTCTCTGATACCACCGAAATTCCGCAGCGAAATTTCGCTGATATCCGAGAGCTCGCGCGAAATTTCGCTCTCCGCTGATATCAAAGAGCGGCCTGAAGCAACGTTTTATATTGCGTAAGGTAAGCAAATAACGTTCAAACAATGTGTAAGAGGATTGCGCGCGGTGTGGTGTGTAAAACCAACCAATTTTGACTTCGAACAATGTGATAACAACGGTGCTAAATCTACATACAGTGTCACAGACAAAACAGTAGGTGACAACACAGCGGGGGTGAAAATGAAAAACGGTAGTCGTCAAAAGTTGCGAAAAAATCCCGAAGCGAAAAAACCCGAAAAGCGAAAGTCGTCCCGCAAAAATCCAGAAAAATAAAACAACGTGTAAGAATGGAGAATTTTTTGTCAGAAGTTGGTATTCATCAATTCATGTAGTTGGTGCTCAGGCTTGCAGGCTGGCGTAGGCTGCCAGCCAGGAAGGTCTGTCCATAAGAAAGAAAATCTGCAAAAGTACAACTGCCCAGGCATTCTTTCAGGCATAGGCTTAGGCTGCCAGTCAGAAAAACCTGTCCACGTGAAGGAAATATCCATAAAAATACAGTGCCTCAGGCGTTCGTTCAGGGTTGTTAGGCTTATTTTTATTTTTTTTTTTTCTTTTTTATTTCTCTTCTCGCTTTTTTCATTCAAAAAAAGAGGCTCGGGCTGCCATCCAGGAAGACATGACCAAACGAGAATGTCAAAGTCGAGCCGCAACCGATCCACTGCCCAAATTTTGGGCTCCAGTCCCCTTTTATGCACAATAAACTTTGTATTTTCCTTTATTTAATTTTTCGGGATTTTACTTTTCGGGATTTTTCTCGGTATTTTTATTTTTAGGGATTTGTTCGGGATTTTCGACCCCACCCGTCAAAGCAGCGGTTTCTGAAAGACAGCAGCCATATTTGCTGGGGCAGCAGCACGAAAGATTAAGCCTGATGGCCAAGGTAGGTGTTCCCAGTACTTTTTGTCTGGAAAACCCGACAAAAACTTTTTACCTGCCTGTTAAATGTTTTATCACCCGCTGCCAACCCCCCGCCCCCGCTCTTTTGACCGTACCCCAGATCAACACGAAAAGTTTGCGGTGTATATCGTCAACGTTTTATCTACAAGAGAAGTCTGCCTGGGACCGAGTTCTTCGGCAACGACTTTACGGATGAACCAGTTTTTCTAGCAGGGATGCTCCTTTTGGTTCGGCTATGCTTCTGTGAGCTACGAGTCATACCAGGCGTAGGGTCGGAAATATTCGAATTCAAATTGTTGCAAATCGCGAAGCCACAATGACGGTAGCACAGTTCGACTATCACGCACAAAACGCCGGCCAACAACCCAACCATGAGCATCAACATCATTCCGAACACGTTGGTGACATTCAATGATCTGCGGTCGTCGCGATGATCGGCCGTTGCCGAACAATTGTGCACTTTCATTCGCACCGCTGTTGCATATCGAAAGCGTATTTTCTGCAGTCCTTGATCAATGAATAGTATGGCTTGATTGAATTGGCGAATAACCAATTGTGGCGTGGTGCGATTGTTGAAATATGTGACTGAACGGCGTTCGAGCAACTCTGGCAGCTGTACCCCTCGAATATCCGGCCAGCAGCCTTTGCTCAGCATCACGTCCGTGTCGAATTCTGGCAGCAGACCGAACAAAGCGCGACTTGAAATGGATCCGCAGATTCCGTTGTTTATTACGGTTACGCAGAACATATTGTCACAGATGATGATAGGAACACACAGCAACGTGAAAATAACAAACGTAAACAAGAGCAAGTCTGGCATCGGCCCTGTTTCACTGATGACTGGCCAAACTGGAAACAAATTTGTTTTCTCAATTGAGAGCAGCTTTTGACAGGCTATCAAGATGTAATATGCATGTGAATGCAATAACAATCAAGAATTATGTGTTTCTGAGACCCGTGTAATCACGTGGTGATGAAACACGATCGATATGCAGAAAATGGGGCAGCCAGTAATGTAGTTGGAGTCCGGTTCGGAGTGGGATATTACCTATCAGCTAGCGTGAGCAACCAGATCCCATGATACCCCCTAAACCGCCTGCTAGCTATATAGCCCGAGCTACCCAAAATTGGCAAAAAACGTGTTTTTCAGGGGTGTTTTTGGCAAAATTTTTTCCAAAACCTTCCCAAAATTCCAACATTTGCTTGGTAGCTAGTTTGAGGGGGACTGATCCCCCCTAGCTAGCTAGCTCGACCTATCTGACCAACTACATCACCGGGTGCACCTGTCAATAATAACGCCGCGCAGATGCGTGAAATACTTCCAGCTGGTCGGTTGACCTAGATATGGCGGTACATAAAATGTGGTTAAATAGCTGTAGATGTCTTTGTGACATTGCTGTACCTCGTCGCATTATATACCAGCTCGATCAGTACCACCAGGAATGCAAAGCTCAATCCCAAAAGCAGCAACACTGATATGCCGAATATGTTACCGAGCTTGAGATGCTTGGTCTGTCGTTCTTCAGCTGGACAGACTTTGAATCTTTTTCGCAGTCGTTCAATATATCGTTGTTTGATCGTGTGCAGAGCTTGATTTGTGTGCAGGATTGCTTTGTTGATTCGGTCAATAGTTTTGGGTGATAAGTTGACGTTGAAGAGCAGGACATTTATTTGTGGTTCTAGCTCCGGGAATGGCACTATGCGGATCGTTGACCAACATCCATGGCTAAGCACACTTTCAGTGTGCACTTGGCTTGTAAATGATATTAGTTTTCCTTTGCTCATGTCCAGTAGGTACGGAACTTGGTCTTCGACTTCAGCGATCAGAATGGGCGGGTTCTTCTCTAGGGCCTTTTCGAGGCGTTTTGCACTGATGCTTTTGCTGATCATGTTCAGTTCCCAGCCGCTAGTTATTAGTCGAGCTTGTTTCGAGGCAATCAGTTGCGTCAGTTCGTGAAAATTTTCAAACTGATGTACTGTAGGCTGTATAAAAATCTTTGACAAAAGTCCGGTTCTGTATAAGCCAGCAATTAACAGAGTCAAAAAACTTCCGAGAAGTGTGACAAACGATTGCGAGCGCCAAGTCACATTGAACTGTCCAGATAATTTTGTTGCAACAATGGAATAAAGACGAATGAAGACGTTGGTCATGATGAACGTCAACCAAACCCAATTGCCATAGACTGACAGAAACGAAGCCGCCATCTGCCACCAATCTTCTTCCGCATTTGTAGTCCCACCGCCGACAACCACATCTGACCACGGGTATATTGGCACGGAGTTGCTTGTATTTGGTAACGGATAGTCGCGATTCCTATAGGTCAACGCGGTGTCGACGTCTCCGCTCTGCACGTAGGCAAAGGCCTCCTCGAAAGTGACGTTCATATAATTCACTGTCTGGTATGGCACGTCAGCTGCTCGTAGTATAATGTGTAGGGACTCGGTGAGAAAACCAGGTGAAGCACATTCTTTTGTTACTCAGAAGTCGGTTTTGAAGCCGCATGACATTCGGTACGGCTCATTCGCGCCCGGGTAACCAATTTTTAACGGCCGCATTACAATGTTTGGCAATGTGGCAATGACAGCGGCAAATAATTTTGTGTTTCTCTGGGAACTGTCTTCATCAAAACGAGAAATAATGCGTCATTCATCATCATTGCGCTTCGTGGTTTTAATGGTTTGCAAACAAACTTTGTTGATCTGTTGTTTTCTTTTTTTTGGAAGCAATGTGGGTGTGCAAATGGTGTACATGCAGATTGCGGTCGTCGGACATTTGGCGTTACCCATTCTAGGGTTCGGACTGGATTGCAAGTTCAGGACCGGGATTGGGATCGAGACCAACTCCATAAATTTTCGGGATCGGGATGGGAAAATGTTCGGCGATCGGGGTAAGAGAAAACTTTTTAGTCATGCAAGTACCAAAGATTTTGCGGCACGTTTGCCAATTTTATAACTCGAAGTCAGTTGAAAGTCCTTTGTTAACGAAACTGATGCGAAAAGAAACAGTTTTGATTCAAAGTATGCAACGTGATGAAAAACTGAACAATTTTGGGTACAAAATAACAAAAAAATGAATGGATGATGCAAGGCTTCTAATCCCGATATGTTTTTGATCGGGATTAGAGTTCCGAACCAGGATCAATATTTTTTTGAAATTTTCGGGACCTGGATCCCTCTTGAACCCTACCCATTACAAACTAAAAGAATGAACCACAGAACTAAGCAGTCTATTGGTCTGAACTCGCAAGTGCACCGTAGTACAGTCGGAGCTCTTCATGGTAGCACTCCTCTAACGGAATGTACAAGTGACTGATACTGTGCCAAAATCTGCCATTAATGGTCCACATATGAACCATGTGCTGTATATTTCATGTCATTATAAGGACGGTAGTCTGTGTCTGTGACACACATATTTCTAATAGAACACAACAGAACCCTGCTAAAAAACCACTCAGCAGCAACAAGAGCATGCCGAATACATTTTCCAGATTTAGCGAGTTCTCTGTCTGTTCTGGTGGACATATTTTCAACTGCTTCCTCAATAATTCCTCATATCTGCTTTTAATGATGTCCAGTGCATCCGTCGTTTGCATGATTGCATCGTTAATTTTGTCCATGGTCTCTGATGAAAAGTTTTTGCTGAAAAACAGATAATTGAGGCGCGCGTCGATTTCCGGAAGCTCGACGGTTCGTATTTTCGGCCAGCATCCATAGCTAAGTATCGCTTCGGCTTCCAGGACTGTCCACAGACCGATGACTTGTCCGTTGCTTATGTCAGATAGGAACTGCACGAAATCAACCACTTCTGTTTTCACTATAGCCGGGTTGAGCGAAAGCGCTTCATTCAAGTTTCTTGCCTGACGATCGGTACGTATCATGTCCAAATGTATGGGGCTTGTTACAAGCTGTGCTTGTTTAGTTGAAATTAAACGAGCAACATCATCCAAATTTTCAAACTGATACACTTGCGTGCGGATTAGAATTTTAGACAATAGGCCCGTCCGGTACAAGCCAAAAATGATCATTGTTAATAGGGTGCCAAGAAGTGTCACAAATGACGGCGACTTCCAAGCAGTGCACTTGTTATGGCTTGTCATGGCCGCCACTGCTGAGTACATTCGTACCAAGATGATTGTGAGAATAAATGCCAACCAAACCCAGTTACCGAAGACGGAAATGAACGACGTGGCTTTTTTCCACCAATCTTGGCTGGCGTCTGCTGTGCCGACTGCAACAAAGAAATTAGACCATGCTTGAACAGTAATTGAGTTTGTCGTGTCTCTTGGCGGCTGATCGCGACCATACCAAGTCAGTGCCATATTGACCCTTCCGTTTTGAACGTATTCGATAATTGTTGCGTACGACACGTTCATGTAGTCAATCAGTCGGAATTCCAATTTAGCCAGGCGCAATAACAAATGCATGCCTTCAGCAATGAGCCCAGGCAGGCAGTCCTCTGTAACAGTCAAGTTGGTGTCCAAGCCACAGGAATATCGGTACAGCACGTTTGGTTTTGGATAAGCGATTGTTAAAAGTGACATGGTTGAGATTAAGTTTGGCACATTTACTTCAAATAAATGCCCAGGGCTTCATTCAGTTTCAGGTTGGTGGCTCGTGCATCCGATTTAATGGTTTTCAAACACCAGTTTTTGAACGTTGTGTTTGTTTTTCTCGCAGCTGCGATGTTCATGAGATGTTCGTGCAAATGGTTTGTGTACCCCTGGTCTGTTCAACCGTTGTCAATTTCTCACGGCAACATCTTTATTTGTTGACAAGTAGTTGCATGCAAAGCAGAGAGCTTTCACATCCCTAATTGAAGGTTGACGTTGGTGTAATCAAGACCTACGTTTCGTAACTGTGCAACCTTGACTGGGGAAACAGAAAGTTCCGTTACGAATCACATAAAAGAAACAGAGCTCTGTCAAAACACTGAAGAATGAAATGAGCAACCCGATGATCAACAGCATTGTCATACCGAAGATATGGTCGATCCTTAGTGATCTGCTTTCATGATGTTCTTCTGGGCAGTTCTTGAACTTCCTACGAAGCTTTTCCAGGTTTCTTTGTTTGACAACCCAGAGTGCTTGATTGGTTTTCATTATAGCTTTGTTTATTCGATCGATTATTTGGTCCGAAACATTCCGATTGAATAATATGGCATTACTTCGTGCGTCCAGCTCCGGTACATGCACACGACGAACAGCATGCCAACAGCCGTAGCTGAGCAAAATATCTGCGTCGACCGTAGTAAATAGAGCAATTATTCGTCCGGCACTTATGTCGGGCAGGTATGGAGTTCGTTCTTCAATATTTTCGGCAAATATCGGAGGATTTTCGATAAGCGTGATGCTCAGTTTTTTTGTGTCTGGACTGTGCTGTATATTCGGTATCTGTCTTGGAGCGGTCAATAACCTAGCATGGCCATGCGCTATAAGTTCAGCCACTCCATCAATGTTGTCGAAATCGACGCTATGTTCTTGAAGATATATCGTCGACAATAGCCCGGTTCGATACAATCCCACGAATAACAGTGTCAGGAAGCTGGATAATATGGTTGCGAACGATGTTGTGCTCCACGCTGTGCCCAGTCGTGTGGAGACGAAGGTCGTAAACGAGATGTAGCTGCGAATGAATAAGTAGATGACGATGAACGCAACCCATGCCCAATTGCCGTAGACTGACAAGAATGATGTGCTGTGATGCCAGTGGTTGTCACGATCGGCAGTAGTGCCCAGTGCGACGAACACGTCCGACCACGGCAGCACAGCATAGGAATTCACGGTATTCGGTCTGGTATGACTTTGATCAACCCACGTGACTGCTGTGTCAACGTCCCCATCTTGAATGTTTTGGAGGATATCATTGAATGTCACGTTTGTGTAATCGAGCAATGTGTATGGTATTTTGGCCTCCCTTAGTAGCAAGCTGAAGCTTTCTGACAGAAATCCCGGATCAAAACAAATGTCTGGTTTCACGCGTAAATTTGAATTAAGCCCACAAGACGTTCTGTACGGTGGGTTAGGGGCTGGATATGCCACACGCAAGTCCGGAGCCATTTTGTGGCTTTCCATTCTTTCATATGCATGCTGTTTTTCATAGCTGCTCGTGCTGTTCAACGTTTTGCTTCAAAATAATTGTGTTCAAACAGACTCAATGTTATTTGTGCACTTGGACAAATGATACAAACACAAATTTCTGTGGTTCGTTAAGGATTATATTTCTTTTGGTATTGACATTGAGCTACGTGCTGAAGCTCTGACGCAGATCAAATACCATTAAAAACGGAGACATAAAACAGAAAATTTATGAAGAAACAATGAACAAATAAATCGAGAAAGTGGCGTAATTTGAACACACAATATGATATCCAGGGGCTGGGTACGCAAACTGGGTGCTGATGATGCATTCATGTATGTAAAGTCGAAAAAGATTTGAACCAATCTCATTTATTTGTTTCAGCTGACCAACCACCAAAATGAAGCAACAGAAGAAGCCGCCAAACCGTCGGCGCGAGCAGCAGCAGCGGCGGTAGCCAGTGCACATGTGTCGATTGAGGATGGCATACCGCGACGGACGATACCGGGACTGATGGACGCCGATGTCGGGCCGCCGGCCACGAATGGAGTGAGTTTCTTGGTGCCAACTTGTTTCGCTCAATATGTTTTTTTAAATTTGTGGTGATTTGGGTACCACGGTCGCTAACTGGGTATTGAACTACACCAAATCAACAGCGTAGCCACATAGTTGACCACGCAGCTGCTGCTAGCTATTAACCGACTTGTCAGTGACGGTGGGGGTCGGGTTGCCCGCCCTCGATTTCGTGATCATTTCACGCCCCGTTTTGCAGCGACCGGGACGAAGCCGCAGCCGTTCACCAATTGAGAAACGGAGACGTCGCAGTCGAGAGGAGGTAGTGGTAGACCAGTTTGAATTACACTTTGAGCTTGAAAAAATGACATTTCATGATGACCGACCATATGGACGAAATGCACAGGAACGCGAATGGGATCGAGGCAAGCGAACACGACCCGAATCACCATCACCGCCACGACGACGACGACCGGAATCGAGGGAGAGGGAGGTGCGGGCACCAAGGGAGCACAGAGGTTGGCAAGAAAGTCACTTGACCAAACCAGATTTTGCCCGGTCACATTCTGTGAAATTGGCAATTTCTGTTAATTTCCGAGCCATTTTCCATTGATGTCCGACCAGAGGTAAAACGCAGACCATCTGTTGACTTTGATTTTCAGAGAAACCGACGACCACAAATTTGTTGGATCACCTGTTCCGTAAGACGAAGACATTGCCGGCGCTCTATTGGCTGCCGCTCACTGACAGTCAGGTGCGGTCCGGGCGGGACCATGAAAAATTATTGTGTCATTACCTTCTGTCTTTATGGTTTTTGTTGCCGTTATCTGGCACTCCTTTTGCACGAAGGATCAGTAGAAAAAAGTTTTAATTTTACAAAAAGATTGAACGACCCCGCTTTCATTCATTCAGATCGAAGAGCGTCAAGTGCGCAAGGACGCTGACCTGAAGCAGCGTGAGGCTGACCGCGAAGAGCGCCGTCGTGAGCGGGACACGGGTGCGAGTGGTCGACGAGGTGGTCGGTCGAGGTCGCGCTCACCGCGATCGCGGTCACCGGATCGATACAGACGTGGTCGTCGATAGATCGCAACGTGCTCGGCATCGTGGGTCATTCACTCGTTTGGTGGCGTGCGAATACTGTCGGCATTGGTTCGATGCTCAGTCGTTTAGTTTATGTAGTCGACCCTCTTTATAGTGAATGTTTATGCAGATAATCTCTCTATTCGATTCGCTAGAGAGGGGGTGGACTATATATTCTAATTCTGTGATCATGTCTATCAATTTTTGAAACGAAAGGCTCCTTTTGTTTGTCGATATCGGCAGTATTCACACGCCACAGAGGTGGCCTGCGTGTGAGTGTGGGGTCAAGTTTTTTTTGGTTTACCGAGATGTGAAGTTATCTAACTGCAGTTGCACATAGCTGTAATTGGTAATGCATCCATTCGCGTAGCGAGTGACTTGGCGTTATCTTGTCTGGTTTGGTTCTGCACGCTCCACGGAAAATATTCGATACATCTTCTTGGTTTTTTTAGATTTTCGATGCCTTGTGTTTTTTTATCGTGCGTTTCTTGATGTTGTTCCAATTCATGTCTGCTTTCTTTTTAACGGTTAGGCGCAATCAGTCAGTCAGCGACTTGGTTTTGTGCTACACTATTTCTACGTGAAACATCACGCGTCGCTGTGGAACATCATCCAGCCTGGCAACCAGCCTTCATTCTGATCAACGGACAGCATCAGACTTTCCATTCACGAATTGATGGGTTCTGAAATCCTCGGAAGACATCAAACAAGAATAATGGACCTTACAATAACGTCGAAACTCAACAAAAATTATAGTTCCGTCCTTTTATTTCTGTATTCGCCCAATTTCTCTTTTGAACTTTACCCTACCTTGTCGTAGTCTATCGTCAATTATGCAGTTGTAGCCTAGTTTCGGTGGTGACGTTTCCATTCACGCAATTTTCGTGTTGTTCTGGGCTCTGTACTGTGCTTTGTTGTCTGTTCTGTTTTTGTTTTTGCTGCATAAAAATTCAGTTGTGATTCTGGGTCGAAATTTGATTATTGTGGTGCTTCAGAAAACGGTTACGTACGAACCGTGTCTGCGTCATGATGCAACATATTTTTTTAATTTATGGTGTATTTTGTGAGGGTGTGGTTTCGAATTCCATGTTTCAGTGACTGCTTCAAAAGGTTTTCAGCAGTCTAGCCTGTTCCTATGTGCTGCGCACCAGACTGTTGGGAACTGAAGCAATTATAACTCACTGAAGACCGCACGAAGCTAGCAGCTTGAATGGCGGTTGTGCTTTACGAGATAGCCTTTTTTGAAATAGCTTAGCTTGCTTGCCGACGTACTGGTCATACGGCATACTGCGCAGAAACATGCCTTGATACAAACTGCAGGCTTAGCATGTGGATCGATATTTTGTGATAGCTCGCTGCACAAGTTGAGTAGTATACGGTAGCTGGGCTCTGGCAGCATGGCTGGAGTTTCAGTGTCTTGTTTGTGACCATAAGCATGCTTTAGTTACATAAATTTCCCATTTGGATGTCCATGCCCCACTGCGTTTGTTGCTGTTGGCCGTCCATGCATAGCTCAGAAGGATAACGTTTTGGCTGCTGGAAGTTGACGCGGCTTTTTGACGCTCTTGTCGAGAGACGAATAAATTTCTTGCTGTTCCTAGGGCCGTTGGACACCAAGAAACCATTTAGCCGTGAAAAGAGGCGTACCTTTTAGAAATGAGATCTTTGTGGTTCGTTCTGTTTCAGCCAAAAGATATAACTCAGCAACTTAACTTCCAAGACAATAACACGTCCCGAAAATGACCTGGTGGCGTCTGACCGTGCGTCACGCGCGCAGCACACCGCTCGATCGCGACCCGCGATTTCGATGTTTCGGTTGTTGTCATGTGCGAACGGGCACTTTCGCGTTGGGATTGTATTATTTGGTTTGTTTTGTTTGATTTTATTCGCATATTCAGCTAGACAAGTGAGATACAAATACAAACATGAAAAGTAATGCCTTTGCACACTGGCATGACATCAGTATACCAAAAGTTACTATTTCGCCTGTGTCTCGCGTCATGGTGGCTGGAACCCGATTGAGTGTCACATAATTGGAGCCCGATATCGTGCTTGGTAATCTGACTGGCTCAGATCGCTCCTGCCTCGAAAATTGATGTACTTTGGCCAGGGAAATTAGTGTACCTTAGGGGTACCCCCTCCCCCAGGAGCGACACTGGTGCTAGAGTATAATCTCAATCAACAAAGTCTTGTGACGAAAACAAGCCCTCTCCCACCACCATGTTTCACATGTTTGTGCATTGCATTGGCCTGACGGCGAAATTGTGTGTTTAGGAAACATTTCACACCGTTATGATTTATGAAACGAGCAACTACACCACCAATCACTGAACAAATGCACCATCATTTCAGACCATGCAACTGGTGTGCGTGCTGTTTCTGTCGGTCGCGATTATACAGCCTGAACTTGTGGCCAACGCGTCCGGCGCACGATTCTATGGGCTGAATTTCCACAAAGTTCGACCCGAACATGTAGAATTCGATGTGACGTTTGGCTCGAATAAGTGCGTTTTTACAGTTATTTCTGATGTTTTATTGTCTGGTTTTGGTACGGTTTGGTGTGATTTCGACCTATGTAAATCTTGCCAGACAATTTTTACGCAGTTCCAAATAAATCTGGACGATCACTAAATCTCGGTATCACGTGACCATGACCGGTATCATTATTACGCATTGTTTCTCCAGGTACAAGTGGTCTGAAACGGTTCGCGAGCCACTTCCTTCTGATCCTGAGAGCCACAAGGAGCATCACCCAGAACATGAAACATTACTGAGTGGCAAAGATGGGCGTAACGAGCCGGCAATGCCCATGTTGCCTGACCAACCCTTGAGAGGATGGAATAGTGGTGAATATAAGTTCGATAACATCAAGAAACTGGCGCATCAGCGCCTGCGGCAAGGTGGGGCATTATTTATTTGATTATTTATCATTATATGATATGATAATTTATTATTATTGATTGATTATTTATCGGCATTATTTTTTGGGATTATGTTTCCGTTTGCGCAGATGCTCTGTATATTCAATAGAGTGTACAGCTGAAATATCAGTAAGGGTGAGAAACGTCAGCCTCAATTATTGACAGTGAAACATTTGCTGCGGTGCTTTTGTTCACTTCTACTGGACACGGCAGAGATTGCTTTGCTGCAACTGCCTTTTCGGTGCTGGTACTTTTCAGACACCTTGTAGCTGGAAGTATCGTTGTGACCAATCTGTCAGGTACTGATTTGGTCTGTTTCAGAATGGAGCGTCGTTCTGGTTACATTACGAGCTGTGCAATTTTTATAGCGCATCATGTAAAAATGAGTTGCTGTTGTGTTTCAGGCGACGCACATCTGGCTCTGGCCCTGGTCATGGGCCTGTTAGCAGTGACGATCATGATGTTGTTCGGCGTGCTGCGTTGTCGTCCCGTCTACCTGCTACCCTTCTTCTCCTATCAAGTGTTTGACTTTGTGCTCGGCTGTCTCACCACCCTCGGTCATTACTCGTGGTTGCCGCATGTTCAAGCGGCCATTGCTGAAAATGTGCGTTTGGTTGATTCTGTTTTGCCTGTTTTTGCTATTGTTGGAAGAAGAAGACGTTCTGTTATAAAGCCTAAATGTTCCACCTGCAGCTGAGCCGAGTCGCCGCTGCATTCTTGCTGTGTTTCGTAATTTTCATCTCGAAAATTGAAAACATGATGAGGCACCAAATGTTCAATATATAACCCCCAAAGTGCGTGCATTTCAGCCTGATCTACCCTTCCACGGCCATCTGTCACGTGTCGGGGTGCAATGGTTGTCGTTGGGCATACTGCTGGTGTGTGTCGGTGCCCTGATCCTCAAGGCCTATCTCATCGGTGTTGTATGGGCGTGCTATCAGTACCTGAATGTCCGGATGCACCATCGGTGTTTGGCTGCAGCTGGTCTGTTCGGGGGTTGTGATTTTCGGATACACAGGATGTTGCAAAAATAGCTGCCCGTTTCCAATACATATCGATCATTTATGTAAATTATCGTTTTTTCTTTCGCCTCCGCCTAAATGATCATTTTTGCACCTAAGATACATTTTACACCTGAAAGCTCGCTTTGCGCGTGAGAACGGCATGTAAGATTTTGACATCTGAGAGGCTGTTGAATTTTAAACAAGTCATGTGTTAAGTTGATGCCTGTGGCCTTTTTGCCACATGGGTCACAGTTTGATATCCCTTTTAGCGGCAGGCAGCGGTGACTTGTCAGATGACGAGGCAATCAACAGTCTGTTGAATCCACAAGGCGGTCGACCTCGGACTGGCGGTAACGGCGGGCTGATCGATCCGACCTTCTATTTCGCTGGAGTCGGCATTGCGCCACCACCCACGCGTGAACAGGTCAGGGTTGCGTTTGCCTCAAGCTTGCTAGTCCACGCGGTCTTGTTTTCGAAGAAATTATGGTTTCAATATGTAACACCAGTGACCTCTTCAAGCTTGCTGAATGTCACTCATTTCGATCAAACTGGAAGCGGTTTCTGGACAGCTAGAAAGCGCCCGTGCCGTGCCACTCCCCCCCCCCCCCCGAAGACCCGTTAGCATACCCAAAGCTGCCCGTGAAAATTGACCCGTCCGCCCTTCCGAGGGAGGGGCCACACACATACACACATATGTACGTCTTCCTGTTTTAGTAGTATAGATTGTCGGTCATTTACCTCTTGTGTAGTGGCGAGCAAATGGTTGCAGTGTACCCTTTGGGGATGGATGCAGATGGTTGCATGCAAGGTACCCCTGAGGTCCGAAAAAGGTGTTTTATGCATGCATTATACTGCAAAATTGGCCAAAAAATAGCACTTTTTTGCCTTTTGGCCGAAAAGTTTTCTAAAAGAGCTAGCTATTATATTCTTGGCCTGCGCACGATTTTTCGGATGCGGACGGTTGCAAGGTATCAATATCTACCCTTCCTGCTTCCCCCAAAGGGGTGAATGCAAGGTACCTACCCCTTAGGTGAGGGGGAACGCCCCTCCAGCCACTGACCATGCAGAGTGTTTCATCGCATAAAGGGCTGCTAAAAGTGGAGTGAACTGCACTGTGAAAATCATTTATAGTTATGCGATCAATATTCAGAGTGCCTTTGACGTTCTAAATGGTGCACCTTGTTGTAGCTGTTCATGCCACCCGACTATGACACGGCCACTAAGTTGCCGCCCGTCTATGCACACAAACAGCAAGTGGACAGCACAACGTCACAAGCCGCTGCTGGTGACACGCCCATTGAACCACCGCCCAGTTATGATGCCCAGCAATGAAACATCATTTTGGAGTGTAAATAGTAGAATTAGTATGTTCGATTTTTTGCAAGGGATCAACGGGTTTTTATGATTTTGCGAAATGATTTGGCGTTGATGTATATTTGTGGTGACCCTAATTCTCTCAGTTGATTAAAGTACACCATGGTCTCTCGATGTTCAAAATACAAAACCATTTTCATGCTTATTTGAAAAATTTTAGATATCAGTATCAACAGCGTGACAGTTCTTACTCACCCCTTATTAATTATTGTAAAATACAATGTAGCTTTATATGTTTTGCATTGCTTGTGGTGACTCTTCATTGTTATATCGTTCTGCGACCATAGAACGTAGACGAACAAAGCTGTGATACTATTTGGATGTAAATCGATTGGATAGGTCCAGCATTATTGTTATTATTCTACACTTGCTGTTATTCTTGCTGAAAAATATTTTGCAGCCGCACCTTTGTATTTGAATTGTATAGTGAGTGATTGGTTACGATATCATCGTGGCACATTGTGTGCATAAACCGCAAGACCGCAACTGCATTCGCAAAGTTAGAAACTTACTCCATTTTTGTTGCACTTGTATTGATCTGGCACGCTTCGAGCTGCCGTACTTTTCTTATTTTTCATTTTGTTTTTGCATTTCTCGTAATTATTCTGCAGAAAGAAAAGACGAAAAACTATTATGAGACTGCCGCCTTTCGTTGTGTCACTGGGCAGGTGCCCGTTTTCACGTCCAAAATATTCGAATCAAATTCCGACCGCCTTCACGTGTTGTAACATGACCAGTCGACCCAGACAGAAGAAAACAGACGCTTCAAAGCCATGGATGAAGTTTGTAACGGAGAACAGGAAAAAGGCCCGCCGGGTGACCAGCAAGTCTGACGATGCTATGGAGTTAGTCTATTTCAGTTTTCGTCGGGCTTTTTGCGCACATGACAATAATAGGTGTTCGGTATTCGGCTTGTGGTGCACACGTACTGATGATCCGGCGAGTGATTTTGCGCACATGACAATAATAGGTGTTCGGTATTCGGCTTGTGGTGCACACGTACTGATGATCCGGCGAGTGTTAAGCACGTTTCGTATTCTTCCAGTCAAGCACTAACCCGTCTCCGTGGTCGTATCTCCCGAACCGACGTGCAAAAATATCGCAAAACGGTGCCACATAAAGAGGAACACAAGGAAAGCACGTACTTCGTCATGTCCACTGAGTTGGTGCTCACAACTGAACAGTTCTATGTGACACAGGTGGGTTTTTGGTTGTGTTCCACTGCAGTCCTGTCTCCTTGTAGCACGATCGGGACGCAGTCCTTTGGTTCCCTATGGAGACTATGCATCACTATTAAGACCAAGAGGAAGCTCTTACATTAGCCGCTTGTAGTCCTGACCGCAGCAGATCGGGTAACCAAACTTGCTTACTACAGTCAAGATTCGTTATAGGTATATTTCCGGGACACCCTGAAAAGTATACTTATAACGAATTTATACCTATAGCGAATCCAATACTTAAGGAAAACAAGATTTTGTAGCTTGCTTCGTTCATTTTGAGGTAATCTCACTCAAGTTTGCGCATGGTTATGTGGACAAAAGCATGACAATATTATTTAGTTTATTTTCATTTTTGGACGTATGCGTGCGTATACCGATATCATAAGCACATAGGCGGCCTTCACAATGCATGCGGGTTGCGGGTTGCGGGCCGAGGTAATGCGGGCCCGCAAAAATTGAATCCGCACTGGGTTTCACAATGCAATGTGCGGGTTGCGGGCCAGAAGTTCTAATTGAAGCAAACCCGCAACCCGCAGTTCCTTGCCCGCATGCGGGTGCATTGTGAAACCAAAAAAATGCGGGTTGCGGGCGAAGAGGACTTTAGGAAACGTCACAAGGAATAACATTCATGAGCTCTTCTTTGTCAATACTGACTTCGAAAAACATGTTCAGGTACTGGTCGCACAAAAAGTTTACAAAAATCGGTCAAATTTTTTCCTGAATCGTGAAGCAGGAAAGTGACAGGGCAGTGACGTTGCGTTGCGCGATCGCACACAAGGCATGCAGTCTACAAAATGTTTCAGACCCGCAGCAATGTATAGGCAATCCATCGGCTCATGGCACTTTTTATACATAGCGCGCATGCAGCAGCACACAACATTTTCTAAACAAGATGTGCACTTTGGGCGAGTGGCATTCTTTGATGGCCGACTTTTAAAATTACCTGGTCTTCATAAGCTGCTTGACATAACACATCTCTGCACTGTCGCAAAATTTGGGGATGTTTCAACGGATAGCTGCCGAAAAGTAGATGCACTCATTGACGGCAGTAATTTAGGGTGCAGCCTGTGTGTGTGGAGTGCCTGCCATGAGCTGGCGGATTGCCTATAGGTGCTCTTCCGGTTTATTTTCAGGTGAAAATGTTTTGTGAGAGTCACAAATAGCACAGCGGTTAAGAATGACTGAATGTGAAAATCAGGAATGATTTGATGAACTCTTATGTGGTCGTTGTGCGACCAACATCTACTATTGAGTTTTAGTATCGTGTACTGATTTTAAGATGACCAACAAATACCGATTATATTGTCCTTGTCTGGAGACCACCGAAGTTTCAAGTGGTGATAAAAATTTTCAAAACATGAGGAAGTATCAAACCTTGAAGCAAATTTCGTCTGTGCATTTCGCAAACATTTACCGCTAACCAATAACAGTTGTTTGGAAAGCTGAGCACGAAAGTTTCTGAAGAAACCTGTACAAATTTTGCATGCAAATGCTATGCTTGGCACACTGTTCTTGGAATTCTGCAACATCGAAAACACATAGAGAGTCGAAAACTTGTGCTCTCTGAGCAATGGGTCAACAAAAATCAACCATCCGAGCATGCGCTGAGGACCCAAACCCGCAAAAAATAGGATCAGTTCTAATCGAGAAAATGCGGGTTGCGGGCCGATTTGGCCCGCAACTCGCAACCCGCACGCTGCTATGTGAAGGGCACTCTGCGTGCGGGTTGCGGGTTGCGGGCCGGGCTCGGCCCGCAATCCGCGACCCGCAACCCGCATTTCTTGTGTCTTCACAATGCACAGTGCGGGTTGCCGGCCGATGTGGCCCGCAACCCGCAACCCGCATGCATTGTGAAGGCCGCCATATTCAGCTGCTTGTTCTGTGCGGTCAAAATTATACTTATATCGAATCACAATTCCATACAAAATGCCGTTTGGGACACTGGAAAATTTTATGCTGCACCAAATAGCGAATATGCTTATAACGAATCGCTTAAGTACTGGAAATTTTCGGGACACGCCAAAAAGTATGTTAAACTCGAATTTATACTTATAGCGAATATACCTATAACGAGTCTCCACTGTATGTGTATATTGAAGTTGCAATTGCAGCGTGGGTCGCGTCGCTGTGGTAAAGGTAGGCGGTATGCGGTGCGTCATAACCCAAGAAAGTGATTCATTAATTGTCAGGTGCTCAACGCGTTTGCAGACGATGTAACATCGGTCGAGGATATCACACGATCCGAATTCCCGGTTTTGTTCGAATATTTCCCCAATGTCCGCGATGTGCTTACGAATGATCAGGTTGTAGGGTTTGGTTGGTTTGTTCAATGTTTGCTTTTTGTAACATCTGCAATTCGTCATGGATATTTGAGGGAGATAGACAAAGGAAGATGAAGCTTTTATCTGCTTGCACGTTTCACGAAACAGCACCTATGAATATAGTTTTTTTTTCGATAATTTTCCGAGCCAAATTTGGGCACCGGTCCAAATGGTGATATTTGGCACATTGTGCGCTAAAAATGGTGTATGAAAAGGAATCCTGTTCATAAAGTGCGAATAAAAGCAGTGCGAATAAAAGCTGTAAAGGGGCTGGAAGACACTGGAAAAGTATGTTTCTGCAATAAAACTACGTTATTCCCATAATTTTGAAACTTTTTTTTAGAAAAGTGCAAAATCCGCTTTGCAATTTTTCAGGAAAAATATATTTCACTGAAAAAAACGGTTTTTTTCGTTCTTTTCAGAGAAAAACGTTTTTTTCATACGCAACCATATACCTATGAGAATGTCAACATGTCACTTTCAGCATTTCGACATTCTTCGTTTCTGGGATCGACTTGGTCTGGTTTATCCGAGTATTCAACATTTGCACAAGGCTGTCGCACTAGCTTGTGAATTGTCACGATTACACGTGTTCAAGTGCGTTTTGTTTTTTTCACAGACTATTGGTGCACCAGGACATCATAGGTCCGAGACATACAAAATGATGAAATGATGGTGAATAATGGCCAGGTGCACCTTGCTGTCATTTATGAGCAATAATTGTCTGATTAAAAAATTGTTGTTTTGCGCTAGCTGATTTTTTCTTTAAGGTTTTCACTGTTCTCATTGGCGCAGCAAGAGGTGCAACTCCGTCCCGATTATCACCCTGCGATGCTGATCGGCAAGATTCGGTCATTCAAAAGGCGCTACGCTGATTGGATGACGTCGACGTCGATGGATGAGATCTTCAAAGTTGTTATTTATCTTTTGTTTTCTTGTCTTTGGTGGAAACGTGACTCTATCGGTTTTGCTTGATGATCGGACTTATCTAATGAGGGCCAGGTTCATCGGGACATTGCAAAATTCACGCATGACTCTATTCGACTGCTGTGAACACAGTTAATACTGTGTTTCCTTCTTAAGCAAGGCAAAGGAAACGAACGACCCACGTTATAGCTCAACTGCTGTTTGGGGTCTACATGTGAAACATGGTTGTTGTTAGTTTCTACAGGCCAGATTTGATACGTATTTGCCAGCTGCGTGATTGAGTCGACATTGTAACCTCGCCCTCAGCTAGAAGTGCGGTTATAAAACTGGGTCGTTTGTTTCCTTCGACCAAGAAAAACAGGAGACACTATGGGTGGAATTTTCGAAACGGTGTAAAGGTCAGTTGGGCGTAAAGGTCGGTGTAAAGTTCGGTCGAAAGCTCGGTCGGCGTAGCTCGGTGTAAACGTGAAACATTGCCTGTTATTAACGTGGAATGTTTCAAGTTTACACCGAGGTCTATCACACTGAGCTGTCGACCGAGCTTTCCACCGACCTTTACACCCAACTGACCTTTACACCGTTTCGAAAATATCACCCAACAAATGCAGTTTCACAGGACACTGTTTACTCTCTGTATATTTATGCATGAGCGACTTTTGGTCTGATAAACTCTCAGTAAGTCTCGAAATACCATTGGTGCAAGAAAAACTCACGGAAATCGATCCGATTGCGTCTGCATCTGATGACAACGTTTGACAACAGAGTAATATTTTCAGTTCTACGTCTACTCGTTGAAATTCGGCCGTCTGACGAAAAACGAGAAGAACTTTCCGGACATGCGTGACCGCATGCTGACTGAACTGAATCACACCCAAGTCGACAAAACGACCGTATGTTCGTGTTATGCTCGATATCGGTAGAATGTGCACAGTCTGCCCGTATAGTCTGTCAGTATAGTGACGTGGCCGTTCTGGACCAGACAGTTCAGTTTTTGGTTACCCATATACGATTTGTAATGGAAATGCACTCACTAGGAAGCGAGTTTTGACCGATTGGATACTAAACTGTCGGTCACAGAATTATACAGCAAAGATGTCGATCTGTGTAACTCTTGAACAAAAATTGACCGGATTTTGTTTCCAGCTACTGCGTTGTCTGTTCATACTGTCGCAAATGCAAGGTTATGGCCAAATTGACGAAATTCTGGGTCTACATTTGGAGGATAGACTGCGCGTGCTGGCCCCTGAAATGAGCGATGAGGAAATTGCTGTGTTTGCTACGTGTTTCTTTCGGTTGGTGGACGGAATTCTGAGCTGAAGATAATTGTAATTATTTGTTAATCCAGAGTGGTTTTTCGTTGGTCAGTTGTAAATAATGTGCTGCTTGCATCGTTCCTATTAGTCGGCTGCTGTTTTATCGCCGAACATGAAGCATTTTGAGCGGTATCCAACTTGGTGTGTGTTGTTGTGCAAGATCCTGGTGGTGATCTCAGGGCGCAAGGTCACATGCCGTCGAAAGCGGTTGTGCGCTGCAACCGGTACGTCGACAACAGATATCAAACTTGGTGATCGGATCGGATAGATCCTGCGTTGGGCACGTGACTTTTTGGAATTGTGGATATTAGCTACTAATTTCGACAAGCGTGGAACGAAAATTGACCGTAGCCAGCAGTGCTCACGAGTTTTCCGCGAGTTACTGCATTTTAGTATTTTTCTTAAGTTTTGCAACCACCCACTTCAGCGATCGTCGCACGCTGCAGCGGCTGCAGCGTTCATACCGTATCTTCAGTGACACAGTTGCCCGTCTGCTGCCACGCATGGCCGGCGAGGTGCCCGACAAGAGACCGGGCTCAGATCAAGGTCGACCCGGCCTAGACAAGCAGTTGCCAATGGATGTAGACGTCGGTCTGCTCGGCTCGAGGGTGTATTTGAATGACAACGCACAGGTTTGGATGATTAGTTGGACACTGAAACGTACGTACTGTGGCCTGCAAAAATTGTTCAGCTCCTTGTTGTGCTCAGTTATTGAGACAGCGAAACGACGTTTTGCAAACTATATGCGGATATGCGACGTGCCAAGATAGGTAATCGCTTGTTAAATTTGTAAACGCATGAAATTTGTTTCTGTGGTACTAGTATGTTCCATAACGAACGAAAGGCTTTGAAACAAACTTGATCAAGGTGATTTGTCCACACAATGCGACATAGCACATGCGACATGCGACACACACAATATGAAACTTGCCAATCACGTCTTTCATGAGTGCAAAATTCTGTCAATTGATTTTAAAAGTAACCAAAAATGCCAATTGTGTTTTTTTCATCACCGAACTTTTAGTTGAGCAATCGCAACCTCCATTCCCTATCGATCGGCTATTGCCTGAAACTAATGGCTGACACACAACGGTGGACGTACATGAACACGTCGGAAGCTGCGGTCGCAACGCTGAGTCGTGGTATCGTGGATGTGGCTGAGAAATTGGATGAAACTGGCACCCCGTTGACGGAAAGGGTCAATGCGCACGTATGGAGTCGGGTGCGTTTGTTCGATGAGACAAGGCCATTGCGTTGGGGCAGCAAAACGTGGTATTTTGATATCGTGCCGTAATACGACAGTTTCGGAGCACCTTTCGTACCGCAGCGCAATCGCTTCACGGTCCACTACCTTTACCAGTGGTGTCGTTGAGAAATCAAAAAGTTAGGATACCGGATACCCAAAATCCAAAATTTTCGGATACCGGATACCCAAAATGAAAAATCTCGGATACCAGGGGGGGGGGTTGCTCCCTAAAATAAAAAATCTCGGATACCCAGGGGGGGGGGGTTGTTCAAAAAAGGTCAATTTTTTTAGAGGAAAATCGAGCAAAATCGGTGTTGAAAGCGCAAAAAATGGTCATTTTGGGGGTTATGCTTGCGCCAGCAAGCGATTTTGAGCATTTTGGAGGTAAAAATGGGCGATTTTTACGCTTTTCGGAAAAATTTTAGGGTAGGATACCCCTGGACAAGAAGTCAGGATACCGGATACCCCTGGGTGAAAAAATCAAGATACCGGATACCGGATACTAGGGGGGGTAACCCCCCCTTCCCCCCCCAACGACACCACTGACCTTTACCAACTGTGGTGTTTTCTGTGACCTTTGAACTACAACTGTAGTTTCTTGAACGGTGACCGAAATACCGTTTATTCATCGTATCGCGACCGTAAGAAGATCGGAACCTGGCACTTTCAGTCACCAAAGAAAACTTACTGATCTGTGTTGTAGATATCAGCGGGAGATTTAGGAACGAACTGTCGGTCATTCATTTCACTACGTGCTGTCTCATTGTGAAGTGTGTCGCCATGAAAAGACACTCCAGCAGTAGCATATTATACGTATGGCGATAGGCAGTGTAGCTGATTTCAGCTGTCACAAGTCTACCTCACCACCCGGCATTCCACGAAAGAGGTTTTCGAGATTTTTGCTCGCGTTCTGAACGAAGCGTACGATGAAATGAACGCCAAACAGGTTAGTCTGGTTGTTCGTAATAATTTCGTTTCGCTCTTTTATTTGCAGCAGTTTCTGTTTTCGTATCAATCATCCACAAACATTTCTACATTTCTGATTGGCATCATGCTGCGCGCACTGGTTTCGTCCGACTTCGAACTCGATCTGGTTCAGTTCTTGTCAAACGTGTCCAACATCGATCACCTTCGTGTGCGTGATGATCAGGTACATGTGATGTTTCACTCGATTCTGTTGTTATTGAGAAAAATTTTGCGTGACATCTTTATCCAATCGAAATATGCAGGTATTCTATCTGTATCTGATTGCTGATTCGCTAGGCGTCATTGGGTATTTCCCAGAGAAATTGGTGAAACGCGTCATGTCGCATGAATGTCAAAGACACATGATGGGTTAGTGGAGTGGGATTGTTTGGCTTGATTCACTTTCGTATGACCACCGTAACGGAATACATTGCACCGTCTGTATCACGTTTATGCTCATTCGCCGAAACAGTATGGGTATTTTCACTAGTAGACCGAGAACAGCCGCTAAAATCAGTTTTTATCCCACATCACAGCACCTCTTTATGTGTTATTATCGTTGCCAAATCTAAAACGTGTTAGAAACATAAGACCATGCAGATCTAATGTCGGGGTTCGACGGTACGTTCGACCTTCTATCCTTGCTGGACATGTCAATTGCAATGTATCTACCGAAATATGACGGGCCACGGATTAGTGAGGATTCGCTGCAAGAGTTGCAACAGGTTTTGTTTCGTTTCGTTATTTCAGCACTCTTCATACTCATGTTATGATGAGTCTTGTGTTTTTATGTTTCGTCCTGACAAACACTTGGCGCTTGCTGCTCTTTGGTCAAGTGGTACACAACACGGTCCTTTTCACGGTTTGTTCACGAAGTTGTGGTGTCCTAACGTTTTATTATCAATCCAGCGCTCTTGACCATCGATCAACTTAAACTTAATACACAATGCGATCCGACAGATCTCAGTGATTCGCTGAACCAGCCACCAAAACAGAAAACATCACTGATAATTTTGCGTGAATGACATTGTGCAGGCGGGCGTGTTCGACTGGTCAACACCGATTTCGTACAAACAAGCCCGAATTCGACATCGCCTTTTGTCCGACGAACGGCGGCGACAAACGGAGAAACTGGAAAGTCGCGATCCGGAAATCCGCAAACACATTCACGATCAGTTCGCCAAATGTGGACTGACGGACGCGCACGTGCACTACGCACAACTGCTGCCACAGTTGACGCCTGTTAGAGGTGGTCCCCCCCCCCCTTCCCCACCAGCTTCCTCCCGCAACCACGCCAAAAAAACAAGGGGGGGGACGAGATGAGTCCCGGTCACCACAGAAAAAACCAAAAAGCCCAAGAAAAACACCCCACCCACCGTTGCCACCACCACAATGCCCTGCCCTTCACAATGTGGGCGTCACCAAGCAGTCATTGACCACCAGTTTGGCCCGAAATGTGCTGTAAATCAACGTTGTACGTTTCATTCTGCTTGGTGAATGTTCCGTTTTTTTTAGGCAGCAGAAAACGCAAGCAGACCACCCATCCCCTATCTCCCACCAATCCACAAAAAACAAACCCCCCCGCAAACCCAAAGCACACCACACCCCCACCCCCACACCCAAAGACAAAAACGGGAAGAAAAAAACCACCCACCAACCAACCGCATACTGACTGAAAAGCTTTAGCTTCAAGATCATAGTCCCTATGAATCTGTTGGACAAGCTCCGTCTTGACCGACATTCCTTGCAGACTATTTCGTGTGGGTCGATGCTTCGTCACACAAACCGATCGTGCCCCGGATACCCACCGACCATTTTGTGGACAATATCGACAGATGGAGGGTGCCCGACGGAGTGGCAGGGTACGTCTTGCCTTGATTAATCACGGCTTTCAGTTTCTTTGCGTCGGGAAGTTTTCAAAACACGCACGCTTATGGTGTTCCGTTTTTTTTTTGCAGAATCGCAGTTTCCGCGCTGAAACGAGCGGATTTCGTTGATTTCGGTTCCAACCAGATCACGCGTTTCGCCAAACGTCGTTTCCGTATCTATGATCAGCTCGGCTATCGGCTGTGTGTGGTCGGTAATTTTTAATGTGCTCATCTCTGTGATTCAATGTTGATCACAACAGTTGTGTCTGCATGGCCAGCTTATGTATGTTGTCTGGACGGTGCGCCAGGACAACAGTGTGCATTTTGTTTGCCGATTCTGCTGTCAAATGTGTGGTAAAACAAATATTCCAGGTATCACGCGCGGAAAGTTTCGAACTATATCGCGTGCCGCAGACAAAAAGACAGCTGAAACGCAAACACGATTTCAACGAGCGATTCTCGTTCAGCAACGCGATGTCGCGGGCAACGTATCAGCACGAAGCCGTCAGCAAAGAACTGTTGCAAGCGAGTGATCTGATGAAAAATGTGAAAGTTGATGATAACATGCTCGATTGGTGCTCGTAACAGATTTTTGGTTGAATCAGCGCTATCAACCATGATCGTAGACAAGCGAATAATTGTTATCTTGTTATTTTGGTGAACTTTGTGCCTTGTTATGAAGCTGTAAAGCTCACAATTCATTCCTGCCTTGTTTTTTTTGTGTCTGCTGTGTTTTTCAGAGACTCTGCTTATATGGGTCTACCGGGTTCTTTTGATGTGTTATTGGTCCGGCGCAGCGAAACAGCGGTTCTCAGAATCAACAACTTTTACGCTGATCGAAATTAATGGCTTCGGTAAATTTCTCCATACGCTTAATCAAGAAGGTCATGTGACCAGCTCAGAATCGATCCTATGATTGCCCATTCCAACTTGCTGTAAAAGTCGCAGGGTGCACCACCAGTGCGACCACACAAACTAAAAAAAGTACACAGTTGTGCACAGTTACGCAAACCCAAAATGCAATCAGGGACATGATTATCTGAGAACCCAACTGTGCAGCTGCTGACCCATGCGACCTCAGCTGCAACCGCATGTGCGTGTGAATTGGCCGCAACAAAGCACAGAGACGCGCGATGAATTCATACGACTGCTGCTTGATGCTGTCAAACAACTGAACTTGGCTCGAACTGCAACTCGAGGAGGAAAGAAGAAGCGCAATAATCTTGCGACGAAGGATACCGGTGACATTATTTGTCTTGAATCTGTCAGTTACAAAACTTAATGGCCGGGCCAGCTCTTGATCCGACGTTGGTATTTGGCGCTTTTTTCCTCGTTCTTTTTTCAAAAGCTTTGATCGACGTAACCCATGCCGATTCCTGATCAGGCGTGTGACTCCACATTGAGGATACCACATTTACTGATGTGATGATGCCACTTTCGATCAGCGTGCGAAATTTTTTCACAGAGCGCTGATTCCCAATAACTGCGTCATTTTTTGTCATGGAAATGTCTGAAAAAAAAACGGTCAAAAAGTTTTCTTAAAGGCAGTCTGCGGGAGGTTGTCACTCAGGGTGATATTTTCGAAACGGTGTAAAGGTCAGTTGGGTGTAAAGGTCGGTGGAAAGCTCGGTCGACAGCTCAGTGTGATAGACCTCGGTGTAAACTTGAAACATTCCACGTTAATAACAGGCAATGTTTCACGTTTACACCGAGCTACGCCGACCGAGCTTTCGACCGAACTTTACACCGACCTTTACGCCCAGCTGACCTTTACACCGTTTCGAAAATTCCACCCTCAGCCCCCGAATACCGTAACCCACCGCAAACGAGATCGTTGTGAGACCCATGCTGATCGCTGCTTATTGACACGTGTATATTAGCGGCAGCAAGCTGGAAATTGTCATCGTGCGCGTCGATCACCAAAACTTGGAAATGTTGGTTGGTGTTGGCGCTAACACGCAAAACATAGATAAAAAACAAAATGGTCTCGTCTCGACACGATCCTTGCAGATCAAAATTACGGTGGGTTACGGTATCCGGGGGCTGAGTGACAACCTCCCGTAGACTGCCTTTACCCTGCCATGCGTCCAAAAGGAGTGTATAGCAGTGTTTTATTTAGTTTTTTATAAATGTTAGCAATTTTTATAATAATAGAGTAGTCTAAAGCAGAAGGGTTATTTTCAGTCATGCGAGCTCAGGAAGAACCCGACTCAAAAACAGCTGCAGACAGAACAAAACAAAGTTTCATTTTTGGTCAACGACAAATTCTACGGTGCTTGGATTCAAGGCAGGGCAAAACGACAGGTTTTGAGCTTCAGCTGTTGATTGAAATTTGCGTTCGTGCCCAATTTTGTACCGTTTTTATTTCAGAAAGTCTCGATTTGGTCGTCTATGATTCGAGTGCGCTCAAACCGGCGCCAGTGGGCATGTTTGTTGGTGAGCGTTCTCCATACTCAAATTTTTGTTATAAAGTTTTCTACCTGCGGTTTATGATTTTCAAATGTTGCAGGTGCGCAACTAGCCAGCAATCCATTGGTGAAATGTGTGGTCGCAGTCGACCATCTGGACACTGCTCTTGCCCGTGCGTTGCGTCAGCCGCATGTGCGTGCGTTCGCTGTCAAAACGCAGGTCAATTGTAGAATATATTTTGTCGATTTCATGAAAAAACACCAATTATGTTCTTTTCAGAATGTTTTTCCGTCTGACAATCCCAACTCCGTCCAATCGCCCGACAGTATGCATCGATTAGTTGACTTCGCTGCGAATCACATGCGATCAGTTGAATGTGTCGTGCCCGATCAGCCGCAATCGTCATCAAATACAATCAATAATGAACATAATAGCGTCAAAAATGACACAAGTCAGAAACGCGTCTACGTTCCAGCCGAGCTGACGGTCAACGTGACAAACCCGACCAAGAAACAGAAACGCGCAGCGAAAAAGCAGAAAAATCGTAAGAGCACGTGAAACATTTGGACACAATTCTCAGGCTGGTTATTTCTTGTAGGCTTGTATTTCTTTTTACCGTTTGGTTTAATTGCTGCTCTGACTGTTACCGTATTATTCCTTCAGTGTTAGTTGCTGTTTCCTCATTGGACCAGTGCTGTGGCTACTTTTGAGGGGGAGATACTGAACTTTGGCGCCAAAAAAGGAAGAGATACCGGAGTACTGTACCCAGAATTTGAGGGGGTGAGGAAAGAAATTTTAGGGGATACTGTTTCGCGAGAATTCCATTTTTATAGGTTAAAATTTGCATAAATCGCGCGAGGCGCGCAAATTTTCGCACTTGGTCGATTTTGACCCGTTTTTAGCCATTTTGGACCAAACAGGGCACTTTTTGGTTAAAATTTTGGAAAATTAGGGGAGATACCGTACCAGAAAGGGGAGATACTGTACCTGAGCGCGGGGGCCACATGCCGTACCGGCGAGGGGAGATACTGTACCTTTGGGGGTGGACCCCCACCCCACACCCCCAATGACGGATCCAGGGGGCCACAGGGGCCGTACCCCCGACTTTGGTCCATTTGGCCCCTGAAGGGGGACCACCGTTTCGGAAGGAAGAAGGAAAAGGGACCGCTAAATCGCAGGATTTTCACTCTGATACACTTCAAAAGTCCAAAAATTCGCGCGCGGAAAACTGCCAAAATTTCCACATTTCGTATAATATTTGGTGAAAAAAGCGCAAATTCTAAACAAGCACTATATAAAGATAACCTTTCAAAAATGAAACAAGCACTAGAAAAAATGACTTTTTGAATTTGGCCCCTCCTTGGTCAAAAGCTGGATCCGCCAATGCCCCTCCAGCCACAGCACTGCATTGGACTGAATCTGAATAAAACCTCTCTTCCTCATGCAGACTTCATGTTTGCTGAAGTGTCCCATTGTGAATGCGAGGCAGAGGATCGTGCACCTAGTCGAAAGCATGTTGTGTTGACACTTTGCGTTGCACGTGTCTCAACCGCTTTTATTCAAGTGCCGACCACATTTCCGCGTTCAGATCTGATCTGTGGCACAATCAACTGCAGGAACTGCAGCAATCAATTGGCGGAACTGCAGCTCAGCAGGATTATTAATTACGCCGCACTCTGACAAAAGCGAAGTTTTTCAGCGTGGTCATCATCCACAGCGCACGCCAATCACATTCTGAAACACTTTGTTTGAGCATCACTGATTTAGGGCTGTAGTTATGGAGTTGCTGTTGTGCTCAACTTTTCGCTGGTGCGGCCTCAATGTTAGACATTGCGGGAGACATCAAACAAGCGCTCTTCACGCACCAGTTTCCGTATAAAAAGGGCCCTGCAATAATGATTGAGGCACAAGATCAAAAGCGCCGCATCTGGTCGTGATACTTTTTGATGTGTAATGTGGTTAAAAATTTTGTATGGCTTTGCCGCGTCATGCGGTCGCGAAGCGGAAGCTCGTTTTTTTGGTGACACGCATTGGACACCAGCTTCATACATACATGCGTCGTGGAGAATGAATTGATTTGCTGGATAAATCCAACTGTATTTGTCAGCAGTCACAATGCGCATGGCTGGACGCGCAGGCATCAGGCACAATGATGCAAGAGGTATTCCCTTTCATTTGGGTTCACCGTCCGGCAAACCAGCCAGCGAATTAGCATCAATGGACAAACAAAAAATAGTGTGCCGCGAAAATCATCGTCAACAATGTGTGCGCTTCGTTTGTTAGATGCCGTACTTGGGATCTGTATAATGCCCATATTGATTTGAAAGTGGCATGGCAACATGATGACGCGAGACAATTTGCTTTGAAATGGTATTGTCTGTTCCACTGGAAATGGAAATTGTGAGCGACACACGTGCATACATATTGATACATAGGTATAGTCCACCCATCGGCTCATGTCACTTTGTGTTGCTGCTGGCTGGCTTGTTCCCTTCCTCCACGTTCTAATGAAAGAGAAACTGAATGTGACCGATTTTGCAAAAAAAACTGAAAAATGATAGAATGTGTTCAAAAAGAGTGAATTCGATCAAATATAAATTTAAATTAAAATAAAATGGATAAAACACGTCTATTTCATAAAATTACACGATTTAGGAGCAAAAATATTATTTTCGGAAACTCAATTTCTCTTTCATTAGAACGTGGAGGAAGGGAACAAGTCGGCCAGCAGCATCACAAAGTGACATGAGCCGATGGATGGACTATACACGTATTATACATGGTCGCGTATTTGTAATACATAAGAGGTCCAGTGCGCGCAGCAATACTGCATGGAGTGGACACGAACATCAACTGGAGCAAATTTCCTTGGAGTCAATACTATCGCGTTGGCATAACGGAATGATACAAAATCAACATTCACTGCTCGTGCGAGCTTTTACGTTGACGTTTCGTAACTCAGTGTTGGGTTGGTGTTAAGCCCTGCTTGCCAACTCCGCGACAGCCAATCAGCGCTTGAGAATTTGTTCTCTGTTCTCTCAGAGAACGAAGTATTGTCAGGGCTTTAGTGTCTTCACTAAAGGTTTAGGTAACGTCTTGCTCAATCGATTTGCAAGTTGGTCCAACAATTACCGAATGACATCATGCTGGTGTGACATCGTTATACATGTTTCGATGTTTGTGTACAAACCGCAAATATTTGTTTCGTCCTTGGAGGCCTGACAGAGTTCCGTCCAAGGGTATGAAAACCACGGACCAACTGCTCTTTTTTGTCCTTGCAAACCCCATATCCGAAAAAAACCAACTCAACCCGCGCTGAAAAATAATACGCTTGAATGTGAGCTGTAACACATAACTATCCATCCATGATGTATGCTGCATGTATACAAACGAGAGGTGCAGTTCGTGGCAACCAAAACACAATAGTAAATCAATGGCGTTAGCAACAAGTACAAAACAAGGCAGCCAGTGCAGTTGATAAACATGCAAGCATGCAACATAAATATAGGCGCAAGAAGGCCCGATACCAACTGATTTCAACCTGTGATGAAGTCATGTATCACATGAATCATGCATGTGTTCAAATGATCTCATATTGGTTTTGGGCCGCTGATACCGTATGCCGTTATGCTTTGTATTTTGTTTCGATTAACATTTGCAGGATTGGACTATACATCTGTTCAAGCTTGCTGTCGTCGAAATGAGTGCGCGTGACTATCGTGAACGAAAAAAATGTGTCGAATAAAACCATGACGAGAACACGTAGCCAAATCTTCTACTTGGCGGTAACTTTCTTTTTCATGCACTTATAATTCAGCGTTCGAGACAAATCGTGTTCTGTTGCAGCTATTTGCAAGCGTGTGGTTGCCCAGAGCTCAAGCCACAGTCAACATAACGGTGCTGTCGATTGACTTGCCCAATGGCACAGTAGTGCAATACCCGTCCAGTTATCTGGCTGGCACAGGATGCGATGGCAAACACTTGATGGCAAAAGATGCCACAACAGTGTTGACTCTAGAAGCTGACGGTTCGTGTCAACGAGCTTTTGTATCTTTCAGTCGCTCTCGCCTTGATCTGAATGCGGTACAACCCTTGGTTTCAGACGGAGCTACACTATTTGACATGTGGTTCAATGGCGTAGACTACTATCAATCTCTCATAGTCGGCAATGGGTCAAGCTCGAACTACACCTTGCCATTTCCGGTATGTTTTGGCCGGTCAGTTGAACTCTGTGCGATGTTCTCGCCCAATCAATCACAAACTCATTGTGTGTCTTTGAGTCCAGTTGTCAGATCAGTGAGAGCCAAAACTGCGGTTTTTCAAAAGCAGTGACAACTTAAACAACTATTTGTTTGGCACTTTGTGCCTGACCCTTCCCTTGGCCAAATGTGTGTATCTGTCGCTGTCCGCGGTTGTTTGGCACTTTGTGCCTGACCCTTCCCTTGGCCTAATGTGTGTATCAGTCGCTGTCCGCGCTCCTCGGTTTGTACCTTGGCTTAGGTCTTAATTGTCGGTTTTCGATCTGTTTTCAAAAGGTGTTTCAGCAGTTTGCATTTTTAGAGCGAATGCTGTTTCACGGACCATGTTGATCTAAGACAGTCGTGACTGGAGTACACGATGCAACTATCGGGTAATTATAAGCTCAATTTCAGTGGTCTTCCACGTACACATTCGTCAACGTGACTACTGACATGGGATCGTCAGCGTTGTTTGATATTCAGCCAATCATGACCATCTTCGCACCAACCGCAAGTGCCTACGAAAATCATGTACTTGTTAATCAAACGGCTAACATGACGCATTGGTCGCACTCGTCGCCCCCAATGCACCAATTGGACACAGAAGGTTATAGTTCAAACTTGTCAACGTTGTGGCCAATCCAACTTTGTTTCGACTGTTCAACCGAAATACTGAGATCGTTTAGCGTGCATCGCTGGTTCTTTGGGATTCGTTGATGTTGACTTCGTGGTCGCTAATCAAGCTGTTGGAAATGATAGCAACCCGATCGCATTTGTGGTTCAACATCCACTACCCGGGCCGCACTGTCCTTCAATTTCGTATCAGAACATATTTCTGCCACAGACTTCTGTCAACTGTTCTATATACGTTCGTTAGTTCGGCGGTTTTGTGATGATTTCGCATTCTTACCAGCTGTCAATTCTTCCTGCTTCAGACATTCGTCGTCGAGCCAGCAACTGGTAATGACACAATATACATTCACCTCGCTAATGGAACCGACATTGAGGCCCCAGTCAGAAATTGCACGCGCCCTAATGACTTGATTCTCGGTCGGGGTGCAACTATCGCTCACACACACGAGTTTTTCACTGAAACAGGTAATGGCTGTATAACAACATATCGCCTCTGAAAGCTCGCACAAGTGTTGACATGAACTCCTCGTCTTCAGGTATCATTGACCAATACTCGATAATAGCCTATGACGGCAGCAACGTACCTTTTTTGAATGTCACTGTGCCTATCAATGAGACTCATGAGCATCCAAACTATCATCGCAATGAAACACTGTTCCATGTGAGTTCTTCGCTTTACATGATGAAGATAACACATGAGTTGATAGCGAGCTTGTGTTCTAGTCTGCTGACAAGCTGCACTCCACTGGCCTTCTACAGCGTGCGCGGCATCCGTTATCAAACCTTGATCCAAATTTCCCGGAAGTTCAAGAAAATGCTACTTACCACGCCATTAGCATGGACAATTCCGCTGTCATAAGTGCCGATTTCAATGTAACGCAAGTCATTCACGGAAGCTCCATGTGGATGGACATGACCGGGCCAAGCACCTCATTAAGCCAATCTGACTTTTTGCGTAAGTACTTTTCAAATGGCCTTTTTGAATTACGGTTAGAGATCTGGGGTACCCGGCATATGGGACTACCAGACACCCGACACTTGGAGAAAAGGCCAACACCGACATCTGACAGTTTGAAAATATCCAAGAGTACTCAGCACCGTACACCGTATTTTTGGACCAAAAACATGCAGAACTTTGCTATTAATGCAAAATGTTGGCTCAATTTACTGAATTCAAAGGATTTTAAGCAAAATTGATCTCATAAGGCTACAATCTACGCCTTCGTGGAACGTTTGGGTCGAAGAAATATTTCTCCTCTCTCAGCAAAATTGGTGTTTTGGACTCTAAATGTTGGTTGTCTGATTCTAAAAAACCTGACAACCCACATCTGGGGTGCCCGACACTTGTCCGTTTTTGGTACCCGACACCCGACATCGCTCTAACCCTAGCTCGAATACGGTCTGTCGTTTAGAACAGGCTTCTACTTCAGCTTGCATCCTTGGCAAAGCGCACATTACATTTCGAGCCGACAGTGGAATGGAAATGCTTATGGTGAACCAGCAGGAGTTTCCATTCAATTTTTCCCTTCCTTGGGTTGGCAATTATTCAGTGATCGTAACCTATGAAAATGAGTTTTACACATGGACCAACGTCACTTTAAATGAAACGGTAAGGAGGTGTATTTTTTTATCTTTTTCGTGGACACTAGCATTCTCCAGTTATTGCGATTTGTAGCTGATCGTATGGGAAGAACTCTTGAACCTAACAGTTGGATTCGACGGTTACTTGGACCCTAGCAGCAATCTGCAGCCATATCCCGTTCTTGATGGCTCTTGTCCACAGGCGTACGCGCGTGACGCTGACAACTACATAACTACTGGCGTTGCCCAAGGTTCCTTGTTTCTGTTCTATGTTTAAACTCCATTCTTAATCATTTGTCAACATCAAATTTGAGGCAACAACGTTTGGCTTTGCTGTGAGATACATGTGAAAACAGACATGAGCATGCAGTATTTTTGTCGTGGCTGATCTCGTTTTTCAGCGCAATTTTATCAGTTTCCGACTAAATTTAATTCAAAAGGCGCCGCCTGGATCCTAACCTCAGGTACAATGAGGGCCAAAAGTCTGTAAACGATTTTAATCGTAAAGTTCACTGAAAATCAATACTTGGACTCAAATCATGTGCGATTAAGTTACCATGAGTTCATTAGGAATCCGCGACCAAAATATAGCAGATAATCAAGACGTGTTGCGATCAACTCCAAATACTCAGATGTTATAGTGATCAACGCTTTTCCCTATATTTTATGCCGCCTGTACTACTGCCTCATTATCAAACACGCTTGTTACGCAGGATTTCCATCTGGTTTTGTGTTAACTGTTGACAATACATCAGCTTCGCAAACTGTATATGGGCAGCCTAACGCTAGTTTCGTGACACAAGGATGTAATGTGGTTGGTTGAATGATATTCGTAGACTTAAGAAAAATAATTGAGGAAACCGTTGAGGCTTTCCAGGTCTCGAACAACTGCACGACACTTGTAGCAGAAGCGTTGTCGCCATATCCGCCACTAATTCCGTCGCTGAATTTGAGTGTGAAACTTACCCCCACTGTTTCGAATCCTGTGGTGTATGCTTCTCACACGAGCAGCGTTGTGTTGTTGAACACGAGTGCACAGTTTGGACTGGCACTACAGCCTCCTCTTATTATTGACTATGATCTGGGAGGTAAGGCCAACAATACAGAAATAAGTGATATTTACATATATCTTCACCCACTTTCACGAAGACAACATTATTTTTCACTTCAGGGTGTGGTGAAGGCAGTTGGAATTTTACAATTGGGACAGCGCAGTACGGCAACTTAACAACTGACTCTGTGACATTTCTCTTCGATACACTTGGCGTATTTCCCACAGCAATCACATATTCTAACGCGTTTACATCCGTCTCAAATAATAATCTGACCGTTAGTTGCCATTGTGCTAAATATTGGTTGTGGTTTCTGGGTCACGCCAGCTGTCGTTTCAGATAACGGTACTGGAGGACCTAAATGATTTGACATTGGATTTGATCAGCTATTCAAACCTTGGAGTTGACTACCTTCTTACTGGCCCATTCAATGTCAGTTGTGGATTTCCAGTGGCAAGAAACCGCAACAACACGGTCAATGTTGCTGTTAAAGCAGGTGCCAACCAGCTTGCAAAATCTTATTATGACAAATCTAGATGATCACCCCTTTTGGACCTTGTCCTGCTCACGAGGTCACGCGTCATTTTGCACGAAAGATATTTTAAAATCTACCGAGGCCACTAATTTCGACCAGACTAAGTTTACATGTCGTCTTGTGGCCTGCATGTACCTAATGATCGATAAAAAAATTTATTCAAACCCAATTTTGAAAAAAAAATTTTAATTCACGATTTATTTTTATTCCAGCCAAAATTTGCCCAACATGGTGGAAAATGAGCGCTCAAGCAAAAAATAGTGGTAGTTTTGTTTCATAATGTGTTCTAAGTACCCTTCCCAGGTTGTGTGGGTGTCTTGCTGTGGCTTTCTGATACTCAGAACGGAAACTTTAGGTGAAATTAATGCGTCTGCACGACCACTGCAAATAAGCTGCACACAGTGTAAAATTTGAATGAGTGTTACACCCAATCACTCCTTTCGGGTCTGGGGCATGGATAAATGAATGCCCACCGAGTCAAGTGTACGTATGCGATCATGTGAGAGCGCCTGTGCGTCTGTGCACCATGTCTGGATGCCACAAAACAATGTTTATGGTTACCAAAGCAGCAATGGTAGGGTTTGATGATGTTAACAGTAACAATTTTTGTGCAAGAAAGAGCACTTTTAGGCCAAAAAATCGAGAAATGTTCGAATTTTGAAATAATTAATTTTTTCACTGTTGGAACAAAATTTTCAAGAATTTTTATAATAAAAAATAATTTTTTTGCTAAAAACCACTGCCTTACCGTGGTACTGGTGGTAAACGTAATATGCGCGTGTGGGCATGTGCAAACGCATATGACGCGTAGCGAGCTTTAGCGGTTTCGACCCGAAGTCTAAGACCGCTGACTGGGTCTTATCAGTTAGACTAAAAAGTGTTCTCAGATTGTGAACAAAAAATTTCACGCAGATCGAAACTGGTGGCATCAGCAATATTTTTAATGAAAAAAGTCATGTGACCAAGGCAAGACCGGGACGATCATCCAGGTTTGACATCGCCCGATGCGATTGCGTTGTGCCTTACTAGGTACTTCACACAGGTATTCCGATTACTTTCCGCGTGCAATTCGAACTGATGGACAACTATACGCAAGTGAATGACACCCAAAATGTCACACTCAATGCCGGAACATGTGATCCAGTACGATTGTAGAAGTTTTTATGTTTTGGTCAATATGTATATGGTTATCACAAATTTGAGACGGCTGTCAACTGCACCCGCATTACTGGCATGGCCGATGGACCAGACGGAACACCCGTGCGAAGCTTATCCATATCCAAGCATGTTGTGCCATTGGTTGTCTTTCCGACCATCACATTGACACCTAACAACAGCGTTGTTGCAACTGGAGATGCAGTGACATTTGCGTTCGAAATGAACCCACCATTCACGGATCTGGATGTCGGCGGTAAAGAGCTAACCGCAATTTAAAACTAAAAGCTGTGTAAAACGCATACTCTTATTGTCTGTATGTCTTCAGGCTGCGGACAAGGAAGCTTTGATATATTGTATAATGGCACTGTCGTTCAAGAGGATACAGGGTCTGAAAACTTTACGTTGTCCTTTAACACGTCCGGCCTCGTATCGGTGACTACTGTGTACAGTAATGCGATATTTGCGAGCGCCAACAGCACTGCGTTTGTTAGTCACCATAATGGTTATTTTTTAGTCACAATTCGTTGCTGAGCATTCATCGTTACCGATTAAAATGCCAGGTCACTGTGCTCGATCAATTGGTGGGAATGAAAATCAAGGTTGACGAATATCGGCGGCTGGGAGATAACACCACGATTCCACTGAAACCTGGATCCACACCTAACTGCACACTTACGGGTGCATCATTTGTACCACGCGACGCTAAAACAGTTGCGACAATATCGCTTGACGCAGGTTACATTTATGTAATTTGATCTGGGTATATTTAAATTCAGGAAATATCATACAAAGCAGCGGATACTGTCAAGGGAATCTTTACACTAAGCTAACATGTAGGCCTGTGTCATGTTGTCTTTAGTTAACTAGTTCCTTAAAAGAAGGCGCTAGTGTAAAACTTTATGGACACATAGCAATAATGACAAAGTAAATGGTGGAAGTACGCGGTTATGAAAATAGGAACATAATAAAATGCGCTCGAGTGTAGGCGACTGACCGACTGAACTGAAAACTGAATGAGACTGACTGAACGTTGGTTTGTGAAACTACTGGAAAGTTCAAGCATGCATTAGCCATGTTAACGTCATGTGAAATAATGCAAAGTGGTACTTTATAGTATCCGCAACTTTTAGAAAAAACTTACAATATTACAGTACCAGAGTTCAACAAAATGCACTGTGAAAGATGCACATTTAGGCAATCCTTCCTACTACGCTTTAAATTGGAATGGCATGTGGACGAATGTTACTGCTATGGTGCCCAGCATGCAGATCTTGGTCGATCAACCGTACAATGTTAGTTACTGCTGTTTTTTATTTTCACAAACGAGCAGTTCCAAATCTGACACCATGTGTCGCTTTGTTGTACTCATTCTGTAATCATCAGGACACCTCCAACGAATACTTGCTGCTGCATGGCATACCACTGAATCCCGTTGTTGATGAAGCTCTAGTTAATCACTCGGTCGTGCCAGTGCTTCTTGACCCAATTATTAATGTCACTGCTGCGCCTGACGTTATTCTTCAAGGAGCGACGACAAATGTCACCATAGAAATTGAAAACTGGAACCCACTTTTTGATGAATCAAGTTTGTTGCTACCTTTTATTGTCCGAATACTGTGTTGTTTTCAAAATACTGTTCTTAGTTACAACTAAATGTTTGTTACTTTCAGTGTGCGCCAATTTCTCATGGGATCTTTATGCAAGTCAGAGCATTGTGATGAAAGGCCTGACTACAACGTGGATTGAAGTACAGTTTAACACTACTGGAGTATTCAACTTGAATGCGGTGTTTGACAATGCGCTGATCCAATTAATAGTTAACACGTCGAATTCTGTGAGTTTTAGTTTGCTCATTAATCTTTCGGATTTTGTCGCTTTCCTATTTTTGGAAGACACGAATGATTAACAGTGTATCTTTCTATCCTTTTCTGGAACCCCCCAAGTTGTAGGTGACCGTCATCAATCCACTTGTCGGATTCTACTTTCAAGTGGACGAGTACAGGCGGCTTGTGGATAACACAACCGTTCAGTTGAAACCAGGTGCATCTATGAACTGCACCATTTCTGACGAGGTGTTTGTACCGCGCGACGCGAAAACGATAATGACATTGGCCATCACCAGCGGTTGGTTTTCCCGTCAGTAATCATTTAATCACCGAGAAAGAAATAATTTTTTATGCATTTTGGCATAAATTCACTAATATTAACTTCAGGTGATCCATTATACTATGCAGTTTCTTGGAGTGACAATTGGCACAATATTTCTGCAACTGCGCCGTCAATGCAATCGTTAATTCAAGAACCATTCAATGTGAGATGTTAACATCAAGTCAATTTTTTGGGTTTACTCGGCATTGCAAATGTGCTGCAATTCAGGTGACAACCAACACGAATGTCACTGCGTTGGCCATCCCAGTGAGCTCTGCAGCCAATGTTGTTGAGTTCAACCGTGGTGTGGTGCCAATTTTGGTGGATCCGGTAATTAACATTACTGCTGCGCCAAGCGTAATATTGTCAGGGTCAACAGCTAATGTGTCCGTTAAAATCGAAGACTGGATTCCTCTCTTTGACGAATCTGGTACGCTGTTATATTGCTTATGGTTTCGACTTGTTTCTTTCTGCGATGTTTTCCATCCTTGACTTTTAGCTTGCGCGAGCTTTTCATGGAACCTTTACGCTGGCTCAAGCGTTGTTGTGAACGACCTTTCTACAACCTGGGTTGAGACTCAATTTAATACAAGCGGAGTGTTTGGTTTAAACGCAGTCTTCAACAATGCTTTGGTTCAACTAATTGTCAACACATCTAATTACGTAAGTTGCTATATTGAACTGCACTTGAGTGAATATGCATGTGTGGATCGCATTGTGAGCAGGTGCTGCCTTTACTGCTATTCCGCTGTCCATGTATACATAATGATCAGTATTATTAAAGAGTTTAATATGTTTCAGGCAACTGTCGTTGATCCACTGGATATGTTTCAGGTGACTGTCATTGATCCACTGGTCGGGTTTTATTATGAAGTACGCGAGTACAGACGACTCTCGGACAATACGACAATTCTGCTGAAACCAGCTGCCTCTGCCAACTGCACCATGTCCGAGGAAATATTTGTGCCACGCGACGCAAAAACGTTGATGACACTGGGGATTACAATCGGTTGGTTTTGCTTCTATCTTGATTTAAAAATGTTGATTCCTTATCTGTGTAATAGCTATATATCAAAAGCAATTAAGGCGATCCATTGTATTATGCCGTACAGTGGAGTGACACGTGGCACAACGTGTCATCAATTGCGCCTTCTATGCAAACATTGATTGAAGATCCATTCAACGTGAGTCATCTACATGTTTTCGGTAGAGATGTGAAGCGCGATTAAGTATTTTAGTACTTAACGTTCAAATGCAGGTGACAACAAATGCGAATGTTACTGCTCAAGCCTTCCCGGTTAACACAGTTGCTAGTGCTGTCGAATTCAGTCGAGCCGTGATTCCGGTTCTTGTCGATCCAATTATCAACCTTACTGCTGCCCCGAGCTATATATTATCGGGTTCAACAACTAATATATCAATTGATATTGAAAACTGGGACCCTGTCTATGATGAGTCCGGTACGGTTATTAAACGTTGTTCTGCTACAATCGTAGTAGCGCCAACACAAGCTGGCTTTGTGTCATACCATAAACTATTTTTCTAGCTTGTGCTGCCTTCTCATGGACTCTGTACGTCGGCGGAAGCCGTGTTTTTGGACCGATGACAACCAGATGGGTTGAGTTGCAGTTGAACAAAACAGGAGTTTATAGTTTGGACGCTCATTTCGAGAATGCGCTAATAACTCGAATGGTCAACTCATCAATATACGTGAGTTAAATTGATGTGGATGATGACACATCAACTGCACGAACTCTGCTTTTGTGAAATCATTTATATTTCTTCAGGTTTTGGTCGACGCTGATCTGTTCAACTTAACGCTTGTTGTCACTGATATCCAGTTAAATAACGTATCAGTTGAACTGAAGGGTGGTGTATTACTCAGTAATCTGACCCATACTTACGTGGCTCGTGATGCGGATAATGTGCTGCAGTTGAATCTCGCCGAAGGTACAGTTTGTAATGGTTCCCATACTTATGGTCTGTGGTGCATAAAGCAGGACATACTTCTTGCCGAGACGAGACCACAACATACTGTATGTATATTATTACTTGACCACGACACATACAGTATATTACGTTACTTACGTTGCTTGCGCAGGAGTGCCTTCGTCATACGATATTATGTGGAATTCCAACGTTTCTACGCTTACCACCAACGATACCGCAGTCACATATGTTCAAAATGGCGTGCAGGTTTCTGCTATTTAAGTCAATATTTTTCTCAAATCTGATCCACCTGGAATTTGCAGCCAATCTTGCCCTTCGAATCAAACTTGATTATGACGACTGTAACACCTCACCCGTCATCCCTGAGCTTGTCAACATTGACACACAACATGAGCTTCTCTGCCATCATGGTTAACCCCAATTGGAACGTTACGACCGCTGCTCTGCTCGTGTTTGTCGATACTCCGCTGAACATTTCGTTGACGGTGCAAGACTGGCAACCTGGCATAGATGACTCTGGTGGGTACATCGATCGATTTGTTACTGATGAACGTCTTTGACGTCTTTCAAAACTGATGAAGTTCATAACATATTATCTTATTGCTTCAGCTGCCGCACAGTTCTCGTGGGCACTCTACAGCGATTTGTGGTCACTAACATCATTGTCTGACTTTGATAAAAGCGTCACCTTCAATGAAACCGGAGTGTACTCCATCGACGCTATGTTCGACAATGTTCTGATCACACAGTGGCTGAATCAGTCACTCCAAGTGCGCATGATCGGTTTTTTGCGCTTGGTAATCATGTTTGATCGATGCCTTGTTTTCAGATCACAGTCGTTGAACCGCTGGTAAACCTTTCATCGGTTGTGCAAGGATATGAAAAACAAGGCACCATTCTTAACGTTAGCCAAACATTGTTCCCACCAGCTGCGTGTGGCAAGTTGTTTGCGCGAGACGCCAAAACAGTTTTGTTCGGAGCTGTGGCTAGAGGTATGAAACTTTTTTCTTCGTGTTTCGTGCTGTTTACTGATGCTTGTAATGGTGAGTAATCACTTTGTTCAGGAAAACCTAGCGATTATATTTTGGCATACGATGGCAGTACCTTCACAAACACAACAACTGGCCAAAACATAAGCTATGTTTTGGATGAATTTTCGGTTAGTTAAATTTATTCTCTGTTTTCTACAGTTCTAATTCACATTCGTTTTTTGTTTCAGGGCACGTATGCACCTCAAGCTTTGTACAACCTAACAGTTAGCCCCTTCTATACCATTAACACCGCTCTCCAAGACATCAGTGTCTTCACGCCAGTGCTTGTGCAACCAATGCTGAACTTGACTGCTACTTCAACTACAATTGCTCCAGGCGACATTGTCAACTTTACTCTGATCTCCACTCCTGCTTTTATTCCTAATCTAGACTTTGGCAATTGCTCTCTGGCGAATTGGGATCTGGTTGCATTTGGTAGTGGCGGACCAACAGCTTTCAACAATATTCAGTCTTCAGTGCTGCTTCAATTCAATACAAGCGGCTCATTCCCTGTTAACGTCACGTACCATGGGGTGTTCGGTGACATCACAGTGACGACATCAATTGTTATTACTGTTGGAAGTTTTGAGAACCTGCGAGTTGACGTCATCGAATATGAACATTTGAATGGCACGATTTTGTCGGTCAATGACAAAACGAACATCAATGATACATGTCATCCGCTAATCGCACGTGACCACAACACACGCGTGCAGCTGAGTGTCGATACAGCTGACCCAACATTGGTTCAATCATTTTCTCTTCTCTACAACGGAGCCACGATGTCTAAAAACTCAACTAATGCCAGTGCCCTATTTTTGTTGCCACCACACACGTACACCACGCTGAACAACTCGAGAATGATGTTCACACAGACTCCATCCATGGAAGAAATGTCCACGCTGCTATCAGTGCAGCCATTCATGCCTGTGTTAGTCGCCCCAACCTTGTATCTAAATTCGTCTGCTGTGGTTGTGTTAACAAACCATACTATAACGGTGTCGCTTGTTAGCGATCAAATGGTCATCCCTGACCTTGACCTGGAATTCTGCGTGAGAGGATTCTGGACGCTTAACTTGGGTAACGGCAACGTGACCGCCATCAACAGCAGCTTCTCCACCGATGCAACATGGTCGGTTGCTGGAGCGTATCAAATGATGGGGTCATACACCAACCGGCTTCGTACTACCAACATTGTCACACCTATCACAATAACCGTTGTTGATTCACTCCGAAAGTTGAGTGTCGTTTTGCTCTACACTCTTGGAAACGGCACGCATGCTAGTGCTGACTTCGATACGAACTGCCAGGGCTTTGCTCTCCCTCGCGGTGTTCTGATGATGATTAAAATTCTTTTGGCACAGGGCATTCCCAGGTCGTATGACATCAAACTAGAGGGAACCATTCGCAACGTCACAGTCAATGACACCACAGATCCATCAATCTACAATGAAACAACAGTTTGGCACACTTTTGCGAGCGAAAGTCTAACGTTTGTTGCCACTCAAGCTGTTCCACTTTACCAAATTGCCGGTCTGCTGGTAGAAACGAGAGCCGTAGTACCAACGATTGCATACGATCCTGTGATTATGTTTCAACTGAGCCCAACGTTTCTGTTCGTGAATCAATCGACAGTAATGATGCTTAACACCAGCGCTTTATCAGCATATGACGCGTCATTGTGTGCTGGCGCCCTGCTAACTGCCAGCGTTGGTGCCATCACACTACAGTACAGCAATGCAACGATGCGCGGCCCGTTGACGTTCGAAATGCAGACACCCGGAGTGTTCACCTCGTCGGTCACGTATCAAAATCGTTGGGGAGAATGGACAGTTTCGAACACGCCCAATGTCACAGTGGTTGACTGGTTGACTGGAGTTGACTACAACGTAACCGTCCAAACAACGTGGGGAATAGAGATAGGCGCTGTATCAGTTGCGAATGACACGCAGTGTCCGCTGCCAATGATTGCACATAATTTGCGGAATACTTTCACGGCGGTTTATCAAACTGGTCATCCAAATAACTACAGTGTCCATTATAAAGGCACTGCATCGTCTGAAGCTGACTCAACTCCTGCTATAATGCCTGCTGCACATTTCAACCAGACCTTTTCGTCATTTGTGCGAAATGATTATATCACCGTAAATCTCACTGCTTTCTCAAAGTATAACGACGACCTACGACCATCAGTGATCAGAAGGTATGAGTTAATCGCTGGATCATTGTCACTGTTCCTGAACACCACAAGCGGAAGACTTTTGTTTCATCAAAACGAGACAACGACACTTGATGCCTATGGTATAGTGCCAGCTGACCTTCGTCCATGTACCGGTGCACAGCTAACCCTAGGTTTTAACTCAACGGCCGGGCGTAATGAAACCTTTCCAACAAGTAATACTACGCTGAGTGTTTATCTGAGCGATTACGGCGACTACTCACTGTCGTTGTTTTTCACGAACCACTTCTCCAAACTGACATTCAACGATCTCCTCAGAATTACTGTTCTTGCCCCATTGAATGAGTCCACACTGCAAATTGTGAGCCCTGAGACAACAAGTACTGCTGCTTCAATTACACTAACAGTGCAGGATACTGTTCGCCGCTTCTACACACATCGAACTGTGTTACTTTCGGATCTGAACTTCAATTATGAGTACGACGATGGGGCAAACATCACCACGGCGAATGAGAGTAATACACACACTTTTCAACAGCCTGGGAACCATTCGGTAATAGTCTACGCAACTGATGGTCGCACAACGATTTCGACAAAGCTGTTCATCTTTGTTTACTGTCAGTCAGTCTCTCATTCTCCACACATGCTCTCTACCTATGAGGTGTGGATGCCATGGGAGAATTCGTCTACGCGCCTGTTCACCGATTTGGATCCAGCATTCGATGACTTCTCCCTGATGACTCCCAGTTATATTGATACCACCGTGTGGGTTGCCACGAAATATGATGCGAGCACAACTGCATGCAACGGAACCTTTGTGCAAGAAGAAAAGAAAGAACATGTGTTGGTTTTGGATATGCGCAGCCTGGAAACTGCTAACCAGAGCTGCGTCAATATGCTGTGGCTTGGACAATCTTCGCTTTCTACTGTTAGTAACCCTCTCAGCATGCACGACCAACAGTTGTTGGCAGCAGCGTTAAGATCAAATTGTTTTTCTGGAACATCAATTTCGTTTTGGGTGAACGGAGGGCTGCAGGTGTCAGGCACCCAATCGTTGCAAGCAAATCACACGAGTCGACTGTTCAATGCTAACATATCATCAATTGCCAGACCATGGGTTTTCACAAATCCTGCTCTAGCTTCACCTGCCTCTACTGCTTATTTCATGTGCGAACGCGTAATATCCGATTCAAATGTTCGGCACACATTCACTGTAATCGGGGCTCCTAACGTGACTACAACTGTTCAATCGCCGTTCAACACGTCGATTATGACGGCCATCGAAGCAAACTTCACAGCTCGCTGGATAACGATTGAGGATCACTTATCGGCGTCCCCCGTGACGACCGTGAAATCAATTAGTGTCCGTAACGTTTCGCGCACAGGGCCGACAATCAGTGTCCAAAGTATCGCAACGCTTGCACAAACTGTAACAATAACATTGCTGCCTCCGTACTCCACATTTAGCAGCATACTTGTCGAGTTTTGGAGCGAGTCACCCAGTAAAGCAGCCATACTTATTGGAACTGGCGCGTCAAATAACGCCACTCACACAACAATGAGCATTGTCTTAACCGAACTTGGTTTATGGAAGGTTTGGGTACAAGTCTACACTGGCGTCAACACGATTGCGTCGATGAAACATGCGGTAAAGGTGTGCTGTGAAACCGTAAATGTGACGATTGCCAACGCACTGTTTTCTTATCGTGACCAAAACGGATCTGACATCTATAAATGGACGCGAGGTGACTGGAAACAGAACTATACCAACGTACCAACAGTCGAAGCGCTGAAGCCGGCCATGATCTACTTGCAGAGCACATACGCCGGTTCGTCATACTGTAGCAGTACGTGGCTGCAGCTAGATTTGGAAGAAATAACTGTTATCAGCACGTTATCAAACGCAACACAAGTTGAGCCGGTGTGCACCAACGTAGGTTCATTATTACCCGGCGCTCCATCATCAACTAATGACACACTTGTCTTCATAACTGTGCTCAGAAGCGATCCAACCTGCACGTCTGCGTGGATTTCTTCATCGCAAGTGATTTATGAAAATGGCTCACTTGTTTCGGCTGCACCGCAAGAACACTATTGTGTTTTATGTCAACGAGACACGTGTGGCGGTCAATTCGTCTTCTCCCTCAACAACCCAGCTTCTAATTCGTTCAATGTGCAAGGTCCGTTCATGCTTGTCCTTCCGGACACAAACCCAGACATGTCCCAGTATATCTACAATGCTACTGTTACTGATTTAACAATGGCAGATGCAGGTAAACCGTCGAATACATCAGTGTCTATATATTCGCGCCGCCTGTTCGCGTCTCCGCTCACACTTGATGTCCCTCGGTACGCCATACGACATCAGCCGACAACCATCGGTGTCGGAGCACCAAACAATGCTTGGCCTGATAGTATGGAGGTATCTTTTACCTGGGAACTGCCTGGTATTGCGTCTTCTACTGCATCTCATTCACATACCAAGATTGAACGATCTGCTGCCAACAGAACCATTGCATTCACAAACCTTGGCACGTGGAACATTGCTGGTCGCATTGAAACATCTGTTGACGATGCAAGCTCACAGAATTATACAATTACCGTTGTGTGTCAGCCGACCGATCACAACGTTGTGCAAGGCTACTTCTCGTACGGGAAGTCAAGGGACAACGGAACGCAGTCAGAACACTGGAGTGCTGCAAACTGGGTGCCATTGGTGATGCAACCATTAACGGTTAAACACAATGATGAGGCTGCGTTCTATATCACAACTACTTATGGAGATGCGAGTGGACCGTGCAGCGGCACGTGGCTGCAGTACAAATCAGCTGAGTATGTTCTTTCATCTGACTCTCAAGATGAAGCAGGAGCGATCGCGTCGTGTGCCTCAATGAGCGCCAATTTAGCTGGTGTGCACGTCCACGTGCTGGCTGACCAGCAGATGTTGCAAGTTCTCATGAATGATCTTGAGGCATCGCCAATCGCCATTGCACGATTCGACGTTGGTCAACAAGTGGATCAGTTTGGCTATGTCGCTCCTTTAGCTGCTGATGACACAGCTAGATATGTTTGCGGTCGGTCATTCATTAGGAATCATACTTATTCGATCAGCAATGGTCCGTCCACATATACTTCCGAAAGTCCCGTAACCATGATGGTAATTGGGACGACCCCAAGTGATGCTGAAGAGACAGTAACGGTAACAATCCAAGATCATGTGCTCATGCTGGCTGGATTAGATACATTAGGGGCGACGGATATCAGACTTCGAAAAATCTTGGTGGTGCCTCCAACGTTTTCTCTGCCGCTAACGTATTTGTTTGGTTATAATGTGACATCGGCTGTGCTGGTTCCGTATTTAAGTTGGTACTACCCGTTGATTTTCGAGTGGACATGGTGGTACGAAGGCGATGTCACATCTACGGATACCTATGCCGATGTCAATCATCGCACAATGGAACTGCCTCTCAATCGCATAGGGTTTTGGTGGGTAACTCTAACTGTTTTCAATGGTGTCGATCACATCGCTGGAGCGCCACAACGTATAGAAATGCTGCCTCTTAGCGAAATGTTCCTATATGCCACGTATCCCTACAATGGTGACCAATCTGACATGCAGTACCCAGAATTTGATGACCGAAACGACATGAACATTACGTTGGCCCACTATGACACACAATACCGAATCACCTATGCAAACGGATCCGTATTGCACCACCGTGTGCGGTTTTATAACGCCACAGATGACACGCTGTGGACTGATTTTAGCATCAATGCAACATTGTTCAAATTCAATGTACCACCGGGGCAGTGGATTGTGAGCGTCTGCGAACTGGAGTCGCCGTTCAAGTGGGCACGCAACATAACCCTAAGAGCGATAGAGAAGATTCCCGGACTGACAATTACACAAATTGGCAATGTGTTAAACACGCTTGAAATTGTACAGTTCCGACTAGATTTCAATGGGCCGAAAAGCTCATATGACTGTATGACGGTGGATTGGGGCGATGGGCTCGCCTTAACTCGACTTGGTGATCCGAATCACTGCAGTAATTGGACAGATTGGAACGCAGCAGCAACATCTGGTATGTTGCCACTTTTCCTTCGCATGTTGGATCCTATTATGTGCTAAAATCACCGTATGTGCTCTTTTAGGTCCAACCTCATTCGCTGGTGGCGATTTCATCACTCACACGTATTTGACTCCCGGCACGAAAGAAATAAAAGTCGAAATGAACAACTTCGCCTCTATCGGCAGCCAGAATCTGGTGATCGACGTGAAGAACAACAGCTGTTACCGCCCTAGGGTGAACTTCGTGGACAGTAGTGCCAGTGCCATCTCGCCCGTCAATGTTGAGTGTGGCAGCGCCAAAACATTTACCATACAGGTTTGTCAACAATTTAGGTCACCAGTAATTATCAATCCGGTTTATAAACGTTTGTAGGTAACACTGAACTGCACGTATACGAACAAAGTCATTCGGCAATGGAAAATTGAAAAAATTGACCCTTTTACTACGGATCTGGAATACGAAAAGGATCTCACTGATTTGGGTGACTCAATTAACAACTATCCGTCACTGACGATTCCTGCAAGATATATATGCTATGGGTTGATACGGGTTTATTTCAAAGTCACGATGAACGAAACCGCGCTATCGGAGGCCGGTGCTCCTAATCTGGGCGAGATATCGACAGAGGTTGGCATGTTGGTTCTTATTTCTACAACAATGCTGTGAGAAATACATTAGATGTTTGCTTCAGGCCATTGGGTATTTCAACGTTGTGCCGAGCAATATTATGGCGAAGCTTCTTGATGGAATAAGCTCAATAGCCACGCTGGGCACAGACGACGGTCAGATTTTAGCGACAAATGCTGGGGAATATTCCATTAATCCAAATACCGATACAACAAATGTGTCGCTCAAATTTGACCGGTACCAGTACATTTGCCGCGTTAGTGGAAATGGCGAAATTTGGCCGTTGAGCTCTGATCGCTCCGTGTACCTGCCATCGAACCAAACTGAACCAGTGTCTGTCTTTGAGCTGCCTGCTGTTCCCAACGGATGCTTTGGCGGAGGTCTGTCGCTGCCAAGTAACATGGCACAAAGTTCAGTTTCAGACGGCAACGTTCATGTTTTATTTAGGCCCTGGAGCATTGGCGCATGCAGGCTCATTTTACGAAGTGCATGGCCACTGGTTTACATTCAACAACTCGTATGATTTTGGAGTGCGGATTTGGAAAGATTACGATGTAGACGGCAACACGGTTACGAAAATGAGCGATGCTTTTGTCCGATTGGACATTGTCGCCGGGACGCCACCTAAAATCAAAGTCACGTGAGTAGCTTGGCTCATTATTATCTTGGTAGAAACAAAACAGCGAAGACAAAATTCCGTTCGCAAAACACCGTTGTTTTTGTCAGTGTAAAACCGCTACCTTACTTGGACAATAGTCTCAGGGTTGGGGTTAAGGTTACGCGTTGGCTTAGGGCTGGGCACTGCTCCAAGCAAACGTCTATTTGTATTCCCGCTGCTTTTAAAAGCCTGCTACTTTGGCCCCTGCTTTTTGGCATCTGTTGGTTTGTCCGTGACACGTATTTTCACGAAGCTGTTTTTGCTAAATCAACATTTCAATCAAAATTACAGGTGCGAAACATACTCGTACTGCGCTTCCGAATCTGACGGTGTTCGAGTTACTCGAACACAGGTACAACGTTTTTGTGTTAACCACAAAACTCATCATTAATACAGTTTCATGTGGTAAATTGTGCAGGACACGAATTTTCGTTGTATTTGTGAAAACTGCGACACAATGGATCCTCTGCTGTATGAATGGAGCTTCAAGAAACATGTTTTCTTTGCCGAACAACTCATCGAGATACCTCACACGGCTAATGAACCAGCTTGGGTTGAAGGTTATCACGGGGTTTTGTAGTCTTGCATGCGCACAGACGTACCATTTTATTTCCATCTTGCATTCAGGACTGTCGAGTCAGGTGTTGACCCTGAAGAGTGACTTCTGGGCTGCGAACGCGCACATTGATATTTACGACTTGCAATGCAAGATAACAAAGGAATCAAATGGACTGAGTGCATCAACATTGACCAACATCAGGGTAGGTGTCAAACAGCCAGGTGTTTGGAAGCTCTAAGATTGTAGTTTTTCCTCAGGCTAATATTCCGCCAGCCAATCCTGTTTGTGCTGTTGTGCCTATGAATGGAACTGAATTGTCTACACAATATACCGTAGCTTGTTCGGGATGGAGCGATCCAGATGACGGCGACTCAAGCTTGCAGTATACATATTCATGTAAGCGTGCAGAACGTCCATTAATCCGACAAATTGAGTGCTGAGTGGTCCAAAAATTGCTGCACTAAGTTAAAAATGACTTGTAACAGGAAACTCATGCGAGAAGGCTACAAATGTGCGAAACTGGGCGACGGTGGTTTTTATGGACATGGGCAATTCGAAAATGTTCTTAATTTTCAGGCAGGACATTTTGGGTCAAAGAAATCTTGGAGCAAAATTTCTGGACGCAAATTAGACGGGCTCTGTTTCTTGGACCTGCCCAGACAAAAATTCTGGTCATCTTCTGATTCCCCGTGCCTGAAAACCACTGTCACTCAATTTTTAGCTTAATTGAGGCCTTTTCGTGTGAGATCCCACACCTCGTCCTTAATCTAGTGTAACGATTTTTGGACCACCAGATAGATGCCTCCAAAGTGTTGACCTTCAGACACAAGTGCCACCGGCTCTGAAACAACAATCGGAACGTCTGCTCTCACCTCAGCAAGTGCTTATCTGCCAGCTGGGAAATACACATTCAAGATCATAGCGACGGACCCATACTATACACGATCAGCGCCTATGACGATTACGGATGTGGTCGTAAGTTATCCTCACAAGGCTCCAATAATTATTTGCTGCATCGCGATGTCAGTGTTACTGTTACCATTACGAATGCTCATATGACAGGCCGTAGCTGTTCCTCCTGCTCACCTCGACCCAACTGCTGCGATTGACGACGCTGTTTCTTCTGGTGACACAGCTACTGTGATTTCAGGTTGGTTCCGCTTCGTATCTTTGATGCCACAACATACCAAACGTTCCACGTTAATCTTGCAGCTGTGGCCGCTGTTTCGAAAACGACAACAGTAACAACCACAGCAAAGCAAGAGGCAATCAATGAAGAGTACAGTGATCCGAACGACCCTTCCCCGTTTGTGACCAAGCTGTCGAAAGTTTCTGCTGTTAAATACGACGCCGATGGCAATCCTGTTGATTTATTTGATGAAAGCTCGCCTCGTAAGACATATTACTTGTCCGATCAGCGAACTGTGCCACAGAAGGCAATACATGAATACAACGTAATATTTCAGAAATCCTTGACCGTCAAATGGCAAAACAAGATTATGACTATGCAGAATATGCTACTGTTTTTCCTTCTGGACAAGGTGAATAGCTTGACCAGATCAACTAACTGCTCGCCTTAATTCAACAAAAGCTCTTCAGATCAACTGCTCGATTTGGGATTGGATGTTTCCAATCTAATGATATTGTCATCGATGGAAGACAGCCTCACTAATCCTAAAGTGCTCACACTTGGTAGTGATGGCAAAACGTCGAGCGCCAATGTTAAAATAATAGAAGCTGACGAATCCGCAATTGTTGGACAATCAAAATTCTCGTTTATTTTTCCTCGATGTTTGCTCATTGTGCTCATGTTGACAGATAACCAAACAAATGGAAACAACACTAAACGCCGATGGTACGGTTAACGGTCTCGGTCTGACAAATCTCATGCTGCTCAATAAACTTGACCTGGCCAAAGACAACGAAGCCAGAGCTGTGCTCTTTACGCGCGATGCGACATCGGATGAGTTCAGAGATAATTTGATGTCGGATGGATCAGACATTCCATCTACACTGCTGGGTCTGGTAAGTTTCCTGTCACAATGACCAATGTGCTGTTCAGCCGGCTTGTCAACGTCCATAAACTTAAACGCAAGGGAGTAAACTTACCTCACTGTTATCGTTCAGATCCAAATTGGCAAGTATGCCGATGACCAGGCAGTTTCTACTGCAGCCATGGTAAACAGTCCGCCCTCTTTGTTATCGCCGATTATCAGCAGTGCTATCGAAAGAAATGATTTTGGTGGAATTAAAATGCATGAAAAGCAGAGTATGTTTCACTTTATTGCAAAGCCTTGAGCAAATATGCTGTTCACACATAAATCTCTTTGTCCGATGTTCAGAACTGAGAGCGAAATTCTCCTGTGGTGAGGAGTTCGGTCAAATTGCGGCGATGACGAAGAAACAACAGCAAGCTCTTCTTAGCGGCAATAAATTCACAATTCCAACGCTTGAAACGGATGGTATTATTCTGTTTTCGATGCCAGATGGTACCACGCGAAAGGTCGATCTTAAAAAGGACACAGTGGCTATGAAGGTTCGTTGTCAATGACAAGTGTTCTCAACTCAGTTTGTTTATAATCTTGTTTCAATATTCAGGCCATCAAAATGGAGGACAAGACGATTGACTCTGGCGGGTACGTCCCCGTTCAGGTGTCTTCCACTGGAGTGACAAGCGTAGAACCGAAGCATCTGTATGACCGTTCAGTACGTTTCCGAAGGCAGTAGTTTGTCTTCGCTTCTAAAAGCACTGATCAAATCGCTCAGGGCCGTTCAATCCACGCTGGCATTCCCGGGGCACCGGCTTACGTCAGTTCACCTCGAGTTCAAAAAGCTCTTGACAAGCTGGATGTGATCATCATCCCCATGTCTGTGCAGGGTTGCGATAGCCTTAAGGTAGGCCATGTTTTATTGACGCGTCTAGTTTCATCAAGAGCCAAAGCTTGATATTTGCGCAGGTTGAATGCGATGATCAACCGAAACACAGTCAAGCTCGCGAAGCCTGCTTGGATCTGGTACAGAAGCAACTGGATGCAATGAACGATGCGTATTCAACTGTGAGCACGTCGATGGTCAATGCATTAGGTTCCGTTCAGATCAAACCTAACAATGTGCTGTCGTTAGCTAGTGCTTTGGAAACTGTCGCTACCAATGGTAGGTCACAGAACTTACTTTTGTATTTTGTGTGAGCAAATCACATGTCTTGCTATTTCAGCTATGATAACAACTGTTGATCCTGCTAGTGGCACTGTGAAACCGCAAACGCTGCTGACGGCTGATTCGGCCGCCAAGACCGGAGATCTTCTAGCAGATGCTGCAGAAATGTTGATTAGACCTGACGTTTTGGCAACCGTTTCGCCCGCCGCAGCTGGCGAGCTGTCGAGGAGCTTGATGAAATCCATGACGGCAATTACCAATGCTCAAATTTTGTCCCGTTCATCTCCACTTGCAGCCGATAAAAAGAGCGCCCTGGAGTCAGAAATTTGGATGTACGAAACTGTGCTCCATAAAAACTACGGTGTGTGAATTAATATTCGCAAGCATTTTTTCTAGCTTCCTTTTTTTCAATCTATTCTGTTAACCCCACAGAAATTTCCCGGCGTGTCGATGAGTTAACGGAAAATGAGTGGTCTCAGAGAGCAGCCGTGGATAAAGCCGATCGCCTGGCAAAGGCTACATCGGAGCGATTCAAAAAAGTGACGCGCGCAATTGAGAAGCTGGCTTTCCGTGACATTGCTCTGTTGGAGCGCGGGGAAGTGGCAACCAAGGATTTCAACGTACGACCATTCTAACGATGTTAATTCTCGACCGTATACAATATTCAGTTGTTCCAGGCTGGTGGTTCGTGCTACACACTGAAAGTGGGGCGCTTGAAGGATGTAATTTCCGACCCGGCCGGAAATCTTTTTTCCTGTGGCTACACTGTCCGATTTCCCGACGATCCGTGCGACCTAGTAACGGCGTCGTCGTGTGACGGAAAAAGAATAGTTATCCTAAAGGTTATTCTTTGCAAGTCCTCTACTCAGTCCAGCCAGATAAAATACATCATTCCGTTAATTCACATTTGTAGGCTATGTATTTCGGTAATAACTATCGGCAAATGGAAACATCAGAGACTGCGTCCACAAGCACTGGTCTGCTCGAATTATCGTTGAACGACGTGCACAACGATCCAATTGCCGTTACAAATACAAAGAAGCCTATCACCGTTGTGTTTCGCTCATCTAACAGAAAACTACCAAAAGTTCACGATGTGCGGCCGTCGCTTAAACATTTGATTGGTTCAAAGGAATACTTTAGGTTTGTAATTAACTCTATTTTATTGAAACTACCGACATTCATAAAAACGTAATTATATTCAACCTGACTGTTCTAGCATTCACCGAGTAACCATCGACCGACGAAATGCTTCTGTTCTCGTTCAAATCCGGCCACATAACCCGAGCATGGACTTGATGCTGTTTTTCGCCAAGAAGTATCCTGGACCACTATCGGAACAAAATTCCGATCTAGTGGAAGTTGGACGGATGTCGAACACGCCTGGAAAACGTTAGTTTGAAGTTTGTGTTCATGTCATGGTCTCCATGGCCCTGTACCTTGGTCTCTGAAAATTTCTCTAAACCTAGAAAAGACACAGTGAGCAAACCAAATAGGGATTCCCATGACTCTTGTTGGATTATGTTTGTGTGTTGTGTCATAATAGTCGGTTTGCACTTTAGGATATTTTATCTTGTGTTTAGGGCGGTTTACTTGGATGATCAGGCCTGAAGTTATCGGAGGTCACATTGGTGATGCCTACGTCGCTATTGCTAATCGAATGCTCAACGGCTCGGCTCCCGACGACAACGTCACTGTACAGTGGGGACCGTATGCGTTTAGCCGAGATTTTGGCGAGGGTTATCGCTTTCGAACCATCACGAAAGGGTGCTACTACTTGGATGAATTTCGCGAAGAGTGGATCACTGATGGACTGACGGTATATGCAATACGGTGTATTAATTCTCGATAGTTCTACAGTTCTAAAATATTTGCAGCCACTCACTGAGGCGTCACCTCGCTACGTTCGTTGCTCCACCACCCACTTGACATCGTTCTCAGGCGGACTATTTGTGGCTCCCAATTCCATCAACTTTGATTACGTATTGAGCAATGCGCATTTCGAAAATAATCTCAGTATCTACATTGCCCTTCTCGTCTGCTATTCTTGTTTCATACTGCTGTTCATTTGGTCGAAGTGGAAGGACAAGATAGATGCCCAAAAAATCAGAAGCCTGCCGTTGGCCGATAATGATCCATCCGATCATTTGGTTTATGAAATTATTGTTCGAACTGGTTACGGTAAGTATCATAATTATTATGCCAGTTCCCTCACATCAACACAATGAACTACGCAACAATATCAGGAAACAACGCCGCGACTGACTCCAAAGTGAGCATAGTTCTTACTGGTGAACATGGAGAGACACAAATTCGTGACCTGACGTGCGATCTCAATAAACGGAAAACATTCAGAAATGGTGGCATTGACTCGTTTATTCTCACAACAAGGCACATGCTAGGACATCTCAGTTAGTTTGTTATTATTGTCGTCTTCCTATTCGACTTAGATTGAACTAATTGTTTACGCAAATGAGATATCTGCCTAAAGAGCACGGGCAAAGCCAGTGTAAGCAACAAAAAATAGCACGGTCTAGATGAGCAGAAACTAAAAGATGAGTAGGCCTGAGCCTAAGCCTAAACCCAAACACAAAACTACGCAGTGTGGACCTGAGCCTAAGCCAAGGCCTGATAACTGATAACAAAACAAGCCCATGCATAAGATGTTGGAACAAGAAAGAACTTTGCTCTTTTGGCTCTGCTCTTTTTCCTGCTCAAAATTGTCTTGCTCAAGCTGGCTTCGCTCAACTGCCCGGCCACCAAAAGTTTTTCCTAATTTGTCCCTAAGTTTTTCCTTCATCTGCAGGATATGTTCGCATCTGGCATGATAACAGCGGCAAAAGCGATTTTCGCGGCTGGTACTGCTCGTATGTGACGGTCATTGACTGTCAGACCGGAATTAGTTACCCGTTTTTGATAGAGCGCTGGCTTGCAGTCGACGAAGAGGACGGAATGATAGAACGATTTGTACCCATGGCTACCAAGCTTGAGTTGACCCAATTCAAGACTTTGGCATCGCGAGACTCGCGGAAGAACCTGACCGACAGACATATATGGTAAAATACGGATGCAATAAAAAGCATTCGCACATCACACAGTACACAAAATCGGCCTGGCGTATAGTTACACTATACCGCCCATTCTTCAGGTTCTCAATGTTTGCTCGCCCACCGCAATCGAGATTCTTGCGGGTCCAACGCCTGACGTGCATTTTCTCACTCGTTCTCATGTCATTGTTGTTTTCGGCGATGTGGTATGTATCCCCAGCTGTTAGGGTCTTTGTGTGTGTGCATAGCAGTAGTTGTGACTTTCCAGGTATGGCACTATTCCCGAGAACCCCGCTGCAAATCTAAAGATGGGCCCATTCATTGTCGGAATGGAGCAGATTGCTGTCGGATTGATTTCGAACCTTTTGACTCTGCCACTGCATTTGCTGGTCGTACATTTTTTCCGTAAGGCGCGTTTACGTCGCAAGCGTGCAAACCATGTCAATGAAGCACTCAAACAAGCTGACCTGCCGTTGTTGCCTGTGAGAACGGTACGTAATGTGTATCAACGACAAAAGCTGGAGTTTTGTCCCGCTTGGGCTTGTAGACAATGTAGACAAATTTTTGATCTTCTGATATTTGTGATAGCGTTAGAGCACTAATTTTGACCAGCGTAAAAGCTGTTCCCGTGCACTAAACGAACAACATTCACACTGGTCGAAATTTGTGCTCCAACGCTATCGCAAGTTGTCATTCAATGTAAACTTTGTCCACAAGCCCAAAATGGACAAGTAACGCTTGCCTTATTAGTTCCGCAATGTCTAATGATAAACATTGCAAACTTGAAGTCTGACGATCCTAAGAGGCCACTGACTGAAGAAGAAGAACGAAAGCGCAGGTCACAGGGATGTCTTCTTCGAGCGATACGAACGGAACTACCATGGTTTTTGCGACAGGTGGGTAATTCCGATCGCTTGACCGTTGTGCATTGAACGTTAGCGGTGTCACAACGTGTGCATATTCAGATAGCGTGGCTGCTTTGTCTCGTGTCGATCGTTGTCTCCACTGTATTCATCATATTCTACGGAATCGAATTCGGAGACGCTAAAGCTCGCAAATGGCTGGCCAGCGTCGTGACGGCGATTGTAACTTCGATATTCTTGACACATCCGATCAAGTTATTGTTCATTTCGGTAAGAAACAGAATGAGCGAAACGTGCCAAAAACAACGGCGAATACATTGGTAACCTATATTCAGGTGATCTGTATTTGTGTGTATTCACGTCGCGGTGCTTTGGCTGATGACGAGAACTTGGAGGAAAATGAGGAGCAGTTGCTGTACAAAGAGCCGGATTTCGAAGATCTGCCTGATGATGATGAACTGGCTCACGTGTCGCACAATCCCATGGTAGGTGTTTGTTTCTTAAACTCACTTTGTCAAGTTGGTAGGTATGTATATTTACTTGCTTTATTTAGATGGACGACAAGCTTGATGAAGATCGAGAGCAACGCCTTCAAGAGCGTCGCATGTGGGATCTGATATACCAAATTGTCATAACTTTATCGTTCGCACTAGTTGTGTTCACCATCGCATACGGAAGCCGTGACGTCATGTCGTTCCACGTGAGCTGCAACTATTGCCCGACGACCCACTCTCTAGTTCATATGTATTTTCAAAAAAAATGTTTCACTTCAGTATGCTGATCTGACTAAGAAGTTCTATCTGGGCAAATGGAACCGACCCGAGCATCAGTTTCAAAACATTCGAACCTCTGATGACTTCTATAACTACGCGAGGGAGACCTTGGTCAATTCAACACGAGCATTCTGGTATGAGGGGTCTTCGCCGATCGATATGCGAGGCATGGTCATGGACAAATATAGTCGAATGTTGGGCTATGCCGTCATAAGACAGATACGACAGAGAGGTACCAAGCAACAATTTGATTCTTGTTGCAGCAAAAAATTCAGTTTTATCCTCTTTAGGGGACGCCGAATGCGTTGTGCAAGATAAGCTGAAACATTTGATTGCGCGGTGTACAGGCGAAAGTTCGGTGGACAACGAAGACACAAAGTCATACAGTGCTGCATGGGAACCGCTGGGTGTTGACATCAATCACAACATCGAGTATCAGTATTCCACCGCTGAGTCCATGAAAAGTTTCTCGATTGTTGGTCGACTGCACACATACGGAGGTGGAGGATACATCCTGCCCATGTTCAACCTCAGTTTCGATGTAATACCAAGGTCAGTTTTGAAAGTTATCACTGACTGAATACATGAATTTTTCTACCTGTGTTTCAGAATCAACCAGTTGCAAGCTGAAGGATGGATCGACAATAACACGAAAGGAATTATAATCGAATTTGCAAACTACAACGCTCAAATTAATATGTTCATGTCGGCTCACATGCTTCTGGAATCGACTCGTGCGGGCGCTTTCGAACCCCGCCACAATTTCCACCCCATCCGTCTTTATCGCTACGAATCAAGCTTTGGACCGCTGCTCATGCTGTTTGAAGGATTGTTTTTTGGCTACGTCATATTCTTCTTCATAATGGAAATGAGGCAGCTGAGACGAGATGTTCGTTTGATGGTCGTTCGGCTTTTGTTCAGTACATTGTTACTTCACTATGTTTACTGCTTGTAATGGCTCTTGCCCTCGTTATTCACTGATATTACGAAAACTCTGTTTATGAGTTTGCACGCAGTGATGTTACAGCCCAGCAATAAGATCTGCTGGTGGGGCTTTTTGGAGGCAAATTTGCCAGAGGCGTTCGCACTGACGAGCTCTGGCGCCTCGGTCTGTCTACGAAAGCAGGGCGAAACAGACCAACATTAATGCACTCAGTACATTGCTTCCGTAATTTTCTAAAACAATTCTGTTTATCGTTTCCAGGGATGCGTCTCTTACTTCACTGAAGTGTGGACTATTATTGACCTGGGGATTGTGTTCTGCGCAATTGGAGAGACAGTGTTCTATCTGTTGCGACTCTGGGCCACCAATGAAGTCAGCAGTGATATTATCGAAACAGCTGGCAACGTCTATGTGAAACTGCAGGTATACACGTGTTGCTTTATGAACTGTTCGTTTCACCATTTCATTGCGTGCGCATAAACTCATAATATTTTTAAGATTGCCGAAATCTACGACCAATACTTCAACTACTTTCAAGCAATGTGTTTGTTCTTTGCCAACGTTAAAGTGTTGCAACTACTCAAATTCAATCCGTCAATGTCGCGCGTGATGGACACTATTCATGAATCGATGCGCGAGGTTGGTTTGGCTGGCAATCAAGCGTTTGTGACTCCTCACCTCTGTTACTGTCATCACTACATTGCATCCGCGCATTTCAGGTCGTTGCTTTCTTCGTTGTATTCGTCGTGGTGTACTCCGCATTCTGCTCCGCCTTCTACGTGATGCTGTCTGCGAAGCTGTACGAGTTTTCAACGTACTTGCTTGTCAACGAAGAGGCGTTCGCGTCGATGCTCGGCAAATTCTCGTTCCGCACCATCATCAATGCCAGCGATCTCGGTTCGTTCACAACTAACAGGTGTTTGATTTTAACTACTTGTCTGTGCATGTCTGACTCGTATTATTCCAGCCCCGTGGTTTGTGTTCATCTTCATGGTGATGCAAGCGATGATCCTGCTGAACATGTTGATCGCCATCATCACCAATGTCTTCACCGACATCAAGACCGACGCCGACAGACAAACGCTCAAATACGAAATCGTGGAAATGTTGAGTAACAAGGTGCTGTGTACTTTTACGTCCGTTTTTAGTCAGCATTTGCGGCTTGCATCAAATGTGTCGCGTCAGTCTGCTGGGTTTTGCCCGTTATGTATGGTAGAATCTCCAAGCTTCTTCCCCGTTCACTCGACTTTTGTGTTCAGATGCGCGCGCTGTTCGGCATGCCGGAGACGGAGGGTCGTTTCCGCACGTTCGAGGACGTCAGACGCACTAACATCTACGTGCCCGTTTTCTCACATCAGTTCGATCTGTTCCTACGAAAGCTAAACAAATCGCTCGACGGTACTCTGGATCTGGTCGGCTTGCATCAGAAGGCCACCAAAATATCGCAGATGGAGAAGCAGTTGCATCACGAGCAACTGCAAGAGGCCAGGCAAAAGTACGAAGCGAAGCGAGCGGCAAAAGGCAAACCCGTTCAGCCGAATGAGCCTCCGCCGAAGCCATCGGCGGAAATTGTTGGCCGGCTCGTTGAGACTGTTAGGAAAAAGGAGAAACGAAGAGTGACCAGAAGACGTCGTTAGAAGGGACTCTTATTTCTGCGGGTATGTGATATGATACAGTAGACAGGTTGTTCTAGCGCTTGACACGGGCAAGTGTATCGGCACTGCTCGAAGTTTTCTCCAATTTTTCGCTCCATCGTTCATGCTTATACAGTTTACCAATCCCACATCATTTAATCTATCCTTAATATTGGTTTATAAATTGTTGATTTCATATTTGTTTGCATATGTTGTTATTGGTCGCACAATGACTATAAATTACAAAAAACACCAACTATGGAGAATTGTACCCAAAAAAAATACCCTTTGAACTCCACCTCAGCCACTTTAACCACTCGTTTCTTTTATTTCTATTTCTCACCTGAAAATAACCAGTAAAACAACCACGTTGCTGTCAGCTGGTAGTTGTTCCACTGGTTTATATTTTCAGATGAAAATGTTTTGTCGGACATACAAGTAGCTTCGTGGTTAAACAGTAGTTGAGCGTGGCTGAGCCTGAATCAGGGTCCATCCTTTGAATTTTGGATAAATTCTCCATTAGTCATTGTGCGACCAATACCAATATGCGTTATATATGGGTTTTTGTTTGACGCCAGCTGCAAATGCAGCAATGTGAGCATAAATTTGTTTGGCATATTCTGTCAATTATCATGTTTCGCACGTAGCCAAGACATAAGTAATAGTCCCAGCATTACAGGCCAGTTCAGGATCAATAAAAACTGCAACTCGTCAAAAGATCACGTCTGTCAAAATCACATGCAATTGACCGCTATTGTTCGTGCATGCTAATGGCTGCGTCTGACGACTGGGTCCTAGAGTCGGGTATGCCAGTGTTCAACGTGTCTGGTGTTGTATCCATTTGAAGTGCGGGAACGGGACCGAACGAGCCGCTGAAAATCAGCTGTAGGGACTTTACTTTGCTTCTCTTTGCAACAATGAAGTGATAATTTGCCACACCTTTCTTTCAAATTGGCAGCGTCATCGATGGCCACGGGTTCCGACAAATCGCGTGGCGCTCTACGTAATCTTTCTTCATTTCTAAGAAAAAAAAACAATGTGAAAGAATTGACGAGAATACAAACAAACAAAAAACAACGCACTTGTGTTCATAATTGCGTTTGCGTCGCAGCGTTAAGAGATAGAGCACGAGCACAATGATGCCAATAACGATCAGGCCGATAAGCAAGCACGCGAGAATGGCCCAAACAACGAACGGGTGGTTGGCTGCACTGTTCGTCGTTTGTTCAGTACCACCCTCGGCACTGTGTGGTGATTCCGTGAAAGCTGCGATTGGGGCCCCAAGCGAACTTTCACATCTAGAAGATTACACAATGCAAAACACCCCATAATATGCATTCGTACCTGGTTTCGACAACGTTCGAGCACCAAATAGTAGCACCAACAGCGTGGAACCGAAGATATGGATCATGATGGGGACTTAAGAAAAACTTTTTAGGATTAGCAACCGGAAACCTGAGAAGAATAACCAGATTTTACATTGAATCGTTTTCATTTTGTTCTTTACAGAAAACACTGATTTCCAAATTGGCACTACTGATTTGCACGCTCAGCACATCATGCCCCACACAAATCTCCTATCCCTTTTGACCATTTGCATCGCAGCTGCTGTTGTGCTGCCTTTGCAATCAGAATCCAACCGAACAGAATCCAATAAAAATGAGAGCACTGGTCGGATTATTAATTGAAATTTTGTCACATGTACTTACTCTTCGGCTTTTGGTCACTGATGAAATATATTCGGCTGGTTTACGTTTGCAGGCCCACAAGTGAAACATGTGATGCCAATTCCCGACAAATACCAATTCCACTACAAGCCCAACCGACTCAGCCAAGATGACCCAAACAGCACAATGGCAACAGGACCGCCTAAAATTCCCAACAAAAAGATCGAAAACGAAAAAGATGTGCCCCACTTTGTGGTGAACCCGCGCTCGTCAGTCAAGACGATGCAGTTGTGCATGACGGGAGTGTTGCTGGTGGCCCTGTTCAGTGCACTCACCGTCTGGGCGTACGCCGGATCCAGATGGGAGAAATGGACTAAAGACGAGTGACTAGGTCAGTGACCCTCATTAACTTGTCAACACTTGCGCGCTTACCAGCTGTGTTCAAGAAATTCTAACTAACGAGCTTTTTAAAAAAATTGGTGGCAATTTTTTATTTTTTTATTTTTTATTTTGACTGAAAAATTTTGTTGGAAAAAACGTGCAAGTGACTTTACGAAAGAAATGAAATCGATACAACATACTGTATCTTCCAAAAATTGAGAAACTTTCGCCTGATAATACCGAACTTGTGTGGTGTAGTGATGCCTGGTAATTGTACAGCTTCCGCGGTCTTTCACCAGTTTGAGACTGATGTTGACCCATGATGTTACTATAATGTGTCGTAGCGTGACGTGCAACACTTTTCGAAATTGTATCGAATGGCGTGTGAGATACAATCGACCAGCAAAATACCGACTACATCTCAAATCTTGCGTGTCTAATCGCCTTTGTACGCACACTTTTTAAGGGCCACTTTTACATATTTCAGCCCATTTGAGGCAACTTTTTTTTTGTTAAGCATCAGCAACTGCTGTCACGTGGTCATCTAGCTCATTCGCACTGACGATGATCTGGTGCACCTGCATCTGGTATGCAAGCAAGTCGAAACTGACAACTGAAAAGCACGTTGCTTGGGGGCTCGGTGTTACACTTGGTTAGACTCTCCCGGACCTAGGTCTACTGTAAAAAAAGGCTGTGAAAGATGTTGAAAATACTTTGGCTGATCTTTTAAAAAGTATATTTATTCCATAATATCCTAGTTGAAGTGAAAAAGCATCTTTTTCTCAGACACTAGTGAGCTACCGCTGATCGTTTCTGTATCTCGACCAGACCTTTTCCTTGAAAGAAGATGTAACACGACATTGAAGTTAACTGAACGTGATCAAGGAATGATACAATCATAATTTTGCGATTGTTAACCAATATCCTGAAAGAACGTTACCGTGACTTACGTACATCCCAAAATGTACCTACTTTGTGGACCGCATGGAAAGAATACTGCTCTCTTGAAAATATAAAGGATGAAGACTGATGCGTTGCGGTATTTTGTGTTTCTGTCTTGCTCCCGGACACTACCACTGGTTTGTTCTTTTAACTTCACAACGCTTTCATTGGTCATGTGTTTTTCACGTGTATCCTTTCAAAAACGTGAAACAAGCAAGTATTGTGATAAATATACCCAGCTCGGTCTCACTCCATCAGTAACGCACAGTGAACAGATTATACTGTAGGCTGACCCGTGCGATTATTATCAGCAAAGCGCACAGTCTGGGTGTAGCACACTAGCACTTGCTTGTTGCAGAACTGCTTTTTGTACGGGATGTGAAAACACAGCATAACAAAATAATTATTGTAGAGTGGTTAACAGGTGTCGTTGACATGCTCGACAACCACCATACGAGGAATTATGACAGCACCTTCATGTTAGTCGGGTGTGAGCGCTGTGCGCCAACCACTCTACAACTGGCCAAGCAAAGTGATAGATGTTTGTTCGGTACACTTTATAATAAAATTTCCCACTCCCCCCCCCGCAAACCGCCCCCCGTCTCTTCCCTCCCCCCCCCCGAAAGTCAACTTTTGAAACATTCTGGCAGCAGACGCCCGTGCAGCTTGCCAGCCAGCCAGGCAGCTGTGTGCGCAATGTTTCAGAACTGCACGTGGTTAGCGTTCGGGTTTAGAACGTGACATTAACTATGGGGCGTGCTTTACTGTGCGGCAATGAATTTGGAAATTTACTATACCATGTGAAAACTGCGTAGTATACATATGTAGTAACACCTTCACGTATCTATGGATACCTATGCACACCTTGCCCACACGAAAACGTGTAGGGTGCATTTTCATAACGTTTCCTATGTTCCCAAGCAGGTCATTTGCTCGCACAGCTGATAACGTGCTGAGCTGTTTTCTTCTGTGGCAACAAAAGTTTTTCATAACCAACCCACGAACAAATAATAAAGCATCTTAAATTAATTTCCTATCCATCACTCAGTCTCAACGGGTATTTATTACATCCGCTTTGTTCGTTTCATACTTATTCTTATCAAAAAGGCAGAAAATAGGTAATTAATCTTTGGCGTCGATGAAAAGTTCTTCGAACCGTGATCATGTCTGATGCCGACTCAAATTCTGAAATGGACATGAAAGCCAACCGAGACAACTGTATCTTTATTCCAGACAACTTCGGCAATCCACTGAAGGTTTACCATATGTTTTCAAATATTGATAATTACATCGAGGAAAATAATGGTAAACAAAAAATCAACAGTTTCCAGGAGTACTGCGTGCCGAAATGCTACGCCGACGATTTGGATGTGGTGCTGGTGTCACAAGGACTGATCTTCGATCGGATTAAGAAGATGGCTCAATTGGTATGGGCCGTGTGCACTTTTCCGTATTTAGTCAGTGTTTGATTTTGCATAATATATCCATCCGTGAAGCCCAGGTCTCCAGCTGGCCAATGTTTGTCGATGCATTAACATGCGTCTCTGCTAGACAGCCAGTGCGAAAGTGGCCGGGTGCTGCTTCACTATGGTGCGTGATGAGCACAAAAATTTTCTGCCATGTCAAAGTCTCCCGTCCATCCATGACCCGACCCTACATAGATGTCAGAAAAGTGCATACCGGCCAATATACATGCAGTCTATCCAGCCCTTTTGTTCACGCCAGTTACTGGACCCTGAAATTGAATGAATGTAATAGTGACCGTCAGTTCATGGTCCCCAGTGAATGATATATCGTTCTTCCAAATGTATTGCCGGCTTTTGCTCCCGATCATGTCACCATGAAAAGGGAGTATGCTGTACATCTCCAAAATGTTCCACTATAGCCAAAAATGCAAATACTAATAAATTTTCAGATCCACGTCGACGTCGGCAATGCCCCGCTGACGTGTCTGTGCGTGCTCAAGGGTAGCTATCGGGTGTTCAGCGCATTGACAGAGGAATTGATCCATCTGAGACAAGAATGCGATTATCATTTGGTTAGTTGATTGTTTCTTTTTGTCTTAGGTCGGTATATATGTATGTACATATCAAAATTGGTGATCAGATCGGTTTTGTACCTTGTGATTCTTGTGACACCGATAGATTATGGACGTCATGATTATACTCCTGATTTCGACCGCCGTAAAATTCACCTATATTCGCAAACGTCGTTTATTTATATTGGGTCGTATCAACTTTGAGGGCAGTCCATTGTCATGGACCTGATGGATCTGACATATCTGGCAGAGCTGATCAACACAGAGTTAGATGCTCGTCATTACGATGACTCAAAGAATCTGTCAGATTTACGATAGTGATTATAATAATCGCAGGTGCCCGATTTTATCCGTGTCCAAAGTTACGCAAACACGGAGAGCACGGGACGCGTGGACATATTGGGATGGGAAGTACTCGTCCCTCTCAGAGGAGAGAACGTTTTGGTTGGTGGTGGTGGGTGAACCTGGAAGAGTTTTTTGGTTACGTGGCCATCTGGTGCAATTGAATTGACGATATCCTGGTGCACCGTTGGTCATCGATAACAGCCCGCAGCGGGCAACGAAAGCGCTCATTGTATAATCATGACGATCGATGACGCTTCGAGAAATGACCGTTGGGGGTCGGCTTATCTCCAAATTGTTAGGAACTACATAAAAGAATTCATTCATCTTTTTCTTCACAGATCGTTGAAGACCTAATCGACACTGGTCTGACGATGCAGTGTTTGTTGGCGAAATTGGCTGAAGAGCGACCGGCTTCAATTCGTGTGGCCACTTTGGCAATCAAACGAACGGAGAACATCAAAAAGTACCAGCCCGATTATGTAGGATTCTCGTTGCCGAATAAATTTGTGGTTAGTTTCTACACCTTTATGTTTGAGATGTGGTCATGGTGATCTGCACAATCTGGCTGCTCTTGTTTCGCATCATTGAAAACACCTGTACAACGAACTCCCATGGCCAAAACTTTGTAGCCAAGTGTATGCACGAAGAGAGAATTTTTGTGTTCAGGCTCAGGGATATGGGATAACACACGTGCCTTGTCCGCATCCAAAAGTGCTCGCAAAATTGTTGTTGCCTGATTTTTCAGGTTGGTTTCGGTCTCGACTACAACCAGCACATGCGCGATCTGAACCACATTTGTGTGATGAACGCTCAGGGAGTGGACAGGTACAGGGACAGACCACTGAGTCGACAGACCAGCGCTGTGCAGAATGGGAAATGAAATGCGATTGGTCTACATGGCGGCGGTGTAAACTTGGCGATCGGCTCGAATCAAACATGCTTTACTTGGTCACGCTATTTTTGCATCACCCTGATCGAACCTATGGTACCGGCAAATTTCTGGATATCCTTAATTCAAAAAGTGTCACGTGACCAAGCCAGGTCCGTTCCGATGTTCGCCAATTATTTCCTCCATGTCTCAACTTTATTTTGTCCATGAAAATAGTTTTATGCACCGTTTGTGCTGTGTTTATTTTTGTGAATGTTGTTCGTCCAGTTTATTAATTTTCACCACGATTTATTTATGCAAATTATTTTCTGGTTCACGTTTCCTGCGCAGGGTTCTTTTTTCAACAGTAGTCACTTCCAAAACGGTCCTCGTCTGTTCTTTTTTGCCAGTTTCTAATTGGTTTCACACTTGAAAAGCTTTTATTTCACAAGGTGCCTTGATTCTCACTGATGACATAATGTTGCATCAGAACATAAAATACAATATGAAAAATTAACTGAAATTTTGGTTAGAAATGCTCAGTTCTAAATTTTATTAGTAATAAATCTTCTACGGAAATTGCGCTCATACGCCACCATTGAAGCTCAGATGAAGTCCCTCTTAGTTTAGTATAGCAGACAGGTTGATAGCAGCAGTAGAGTCTATTCGTCTGCGTAAGTCATGTCTGAAAAGCACAGAAGAAACGTCGGTCAAAGTGCCGAAAACTTGAGATAAATCAAAAATCAAGTGGCAGACTTATAAAATGATAGATATTTTTTGGAACATTGGATTTATTCTTCACCTCCCACTTGGTCGGCCGTGTATTGGATTTCTTCGATTAACTGTGTCACCGTTTCTTTCTCCGCTGCAAGTTCCTCTGCAAACATCGATATTCAAAATTAAAACGCCGATTACGATTTTGACTCAAGCTGAAATTATTTTGTTCATGATTGTTACCCACCCTCGAGTCGTGACACCTCGGTCTCAAGTTTCTGTGCTGAGCGCTCGGAGAACTCGGCGCGATCAAGTGCCTGATGTTGAAAGGAAATTGATGCAAAGCGTACTGCCTTCGATGTTCCATGTTAGCCTAAGTTTGTAATGCCTTCGATGTTCCATGTTTGCCTAAGTTTGTAATCCTGGGCAACACTGTTAGATGCAAGGCATGGGTCTCTCCAAGTTGAAAATCTAAATCGTTTTCTTTTGTGAGTATCCTACGTCACCACAGCGGACATGGCATGACAGCGTGGGCATGATGACAAGTGTTCCCTAATTTTCGTACCTATGTGCGTCTGTTAGAAGTGCGGCTTCGTGCTTTGCGAACAGGCCAGAAAAAATCATGCGCTTTTCGGTTGACGTAAAAATACGCCGCGGATTTTACCTCCTTCAATCGTTTGTTCAAGTCGCGCACTTGGTTGTCGAGTGTCTCTTCGCGTTGCATCGACTTTTCCTCGCTCACTTCCAGCTGTTTCAGATTGTTACCCATTATGCGAAGCTCGTCCTCCAAATCGATCATGCGACTGAAAGAAGCACACACATGAGACATAACTGAAGTCGAGGTGCAAAACATGACAATATACACCGGTACGGTTCGCTGAAAGGAAGTTGTGAACAACGCAGCAATGTGCGTCTTGGTTGTTTTTGGACCTGCTTTGAGGCGGTGCATCAGATCATCGTCAGTACGAATGTTCCAGTGGAGCACGTGACGCCAAAAAGACCTATATAAGCTGGTTTTGTGCTCTAAAACATCACTGCTTGTGCAAACGCACAAAATGTCGTCATATCCAGTGCGCAGAGAGGCAGAGCCGGTGCACTATACCGAGTTCATAATGCGAATTGTAGAACATTGCTGTTTGTTGAGCCAAATTCACTCCTTATTGTAGCACTCACTCTTCGCTCTCATCAGCGCGCGCCTCAGCTCGACGGTAGTCACCCTCGGTCATCGCCAGCTTACGGGCGGTCTGCGAGTGTTTGCGAATGGGTGTTTGGTCTCATGATATCATCATGCTTCTATTTATAGCAAGCGAGATGTTACGGCATTGTTACTGTCTGTGCTATGCTATCGCCCGGTGTAGGCAAACGTCCACACTAAAGAGCCTGCTTAGCATCATGCTTGCCTCTTAGCAAGACTACAAGTCGGAGAGTACCTCCATCAAGAGACAAAAGGACATGACGTGAATTGTTTCTGTAAAACGATCACAACCCACCTCTCCGTATTGTCGTTCCTGATCGGCTGCCATCGTGCGCGCCTCCTCCAGTTGCACCTCAAGCATGTTGGCACGCTCCTCTTGCTCGTTGGCACGAGTGTCCGTCTCTTTGCGTTTGCTGAAACATCAACCAACTGGACGCATGTTGGGCATGCAGTTGTGGATATGCTTGGTGTACGGGTCCCTTTCGTCGGGTAAGGTGTACACCTGTGAATTACACAAGTGACAGTCATCGTCCGGGGTAAAACACCACGTAGGTACTGCTAGTTAATTGCCAATTTGCTGACCAAATATGGTGATCAATTGGATCTGCTGAACCAAACGTCACAAGAACCTTCTTATAAATGTGTGCAGTGTGTAAGCGAAACATCAACCGATCAGCGCATAGCCAGGTGCAATTATATAAGTATAAAAACATCTAAACACAACTCAGGGCACGGAAGCTGGATATAAGTGACACTGGCGATTACTTGGCATAAAATCAATGCACACAATCAATGCCCATCTGATCACCGAATTCCATTCCATACTCACTCTTCACACTCATCAGCGAATTTCGACGCCTTTTCCAATCGTTCGGTGGCGATGCGTGCGCCCTCCTCCAACTGCGCTAGATCGGTTTCGGTCAGATTGACGCGACGATTCAGCGCTTGGATCTCTTGCTCAGACTGCAATGATCTTTTAGCGGAAATTCTGTGTTGGCGACCAGGCAAAAGTCAGTGTATCAACGATTGTAATCGATCAAGAATCGATCAACAGTGTGCGCGTTAGCGATATTCGTTTTTCGTGAATTACATTCTTCAGAAAAAGTCACGCGTCCAACGCAGAGCTATACAGAACCATCCAGGTGATGCCCGTCTCTATGAAACCGAATATGACCTCAGTGGTAAAGTTTCGTTCTATAAAACTGTTAAAGACGTTGTGCTCAAAATATCAAGCGTTCAGCAAGTTACGCGTACGTACATACCTCGGCTCTGACTTTACGCTTCTCTTCCAGTTGCCTCTTCAGTTCATCGACCTTATCACGCGCGTTGTCGGCCTCCTCACGCTCCTGAAACAAAACAAAACAATTTTTTGGAAAATTTGTCCAACAACAAATAAACTGAACAAAAATATGAACTTTTCAGTGAAGCTTTTTGCTGAAAATCTTCATCCTGACCTGTCGCATCTTCTTCTTGAGAAGATCGAGGAGCTTCGTCTGCGCGCTGTCTACTGGTGCCATTTTGGATGGTCGAAATGGGGAGATGGAAAAAATAAAATAAACTAAATTTATCTGAAATTATACAGCTTTCTTAACATTCGATTTGATCCACGATTTTATTGGTGTCAATATACGGCATGAAATATCTTCCGAATGGATTTTGCTGCAGTAATATACAAAGCGCTGAAAACACACAACGAAAAGTTTGTGCGGTGTGGGGCACTGTACACCACTGTAAAAAGTGCATTGAAGGACTATGTGGAGGGTGGCTTGCTTAATCGAAGCTGCTGAGGCTCTCTGAGCTGACATTGGCATACCTACAGTACATTGTACATGCAAGCCACACGCTGCAAAATCAAAAAAGAAACTTGCTTCATCCTGCGGGGGGCTCGGCGCCTCGGCAAACTTTCGAAAACCGGTCCGACATTTTTCGACTGCAGAAGTGTCCGTGTAACCTAATGAAAGCATCGTTGTTGTGTTGCGTTGAAAGTTTCTTGCGCTGCGGAGCAGCCGTCAGGTAGACAGATGAGCGGTTAATGAATTTTGAAGGTAAAATGACTAAAGCGCCAGTTACTCAGGTTCGACTGCGCGACAGATTTCCATGTCAGCTCGAACGAATTATCGCGACAAACTCAGCTGCATCTGGCTGCATCTGTATCCCATGTTCTGCATTGTACAATTGTTTCTTCATAGAAAGGTGTGCTTGTGATGCGCTTTTGGTGAATTTTTGGTTGGCTGAACGCACGAAAACGCTTTGAAGCATCTGAAGGATGTCGGTCGATTGGGGGGGTGGTCATCTTTTTTGTGATGGAGTCAAGTTACGCAAGTCATCTGTTTTTACATGCTTTTGTTCTATTTATTCTGTCGTGAATTATACGAAACAGTATAGATAGAATGAAAATAGTTTTTAAGTATTTTTGGCAGATAATCGTATGTTTTTGGACATAGTGCTTGTGTATGGTCGCGTTGTAACATGCGTGAGCTCGATAATCAATGCATTTGTGTACTCTAATCTAGGTTGTGTCGGTCATCGCTTCGACTTCTGGCTTCACGCGGCCCAGGAAATTATTTGGGAATTTCCTCTGATTCAACTGATGGTTACACACGTGCCGCTGAATTCGAATACGACGCACGAAAGTTCCGTTCGCATTTATTCATATTGACACAGTTTTTTCCTGGTTTCATCCACTCTCCAGAGACAGAATACTTCACGACTAGATGTATGCGTTTGTGGTAACAAAGTATTGAATGATGGCAGCTAAATCACTTTGATCACTAAAGTTTGGACAAAAAATCATACAAAGAAAACAGCAATTTAGAGAACAATAAAGCTAGTCGATCATAACGCAACAAAACGCTGAAATGCACGTAAAATGCGCACGAAAATGTGTGTGGTGGATTCTTTTTACAAACCAAATTTAACGACGCTAAAAACACTTACAGTATGTGCAGTTCGTTAAAGCTTCACACCAAAACAGTGGTACAACAAACAGCAGTAGGCACCTCAATTTCGAAAACTTGCCACGGACAAAAACCGTTAACACCGCTCAATTCAGAAAAATGATGAAAACCCATCAAAAAGCCATTTTTATATAATATAAATGAGAATTACCGCGTCTCGTCATGTGTAAGCACTTGTCAGTCAAAGAGTTTGACAGAAAAATTTCGGGATGGAAACAATTGTTTGACGTTTACAAAAAGAATTCAAGACAATCGATGGGCAGGGTGTGTGCGTGATTGGTTTGAATATGACGATGAAAGTTTTTTGAACATAATATGTTTATTTCATAAAATTATATTTAATAGCCTGACAATTCCTGGAAGGTCATGTCCAGCTCTTCGGAAATCGCCTTGTATTTCTCTTTCTCGTGCACCAGTTCGTCTGGAAGGAAATAAAGGACCTTTTTAATTTTTTTAAATATTTTCATGGGTAACCAGTCTGATGTTCTCGAAATGCCTTTAATTTGTCCAAAACAGCATGTATTTTTGATAACATCTGACTAGCATGGTGAATTAACGAGAAATAATTGGAAAATAGAAGAAGAAAAGAAGAAGAAGCGTTTTTGTGAATATTCTGTGCCATTTGTAATAATTTGTGATATGATTTTCCTGTAAAGTTTTGCATCGTTTGTGAAAATAAGGTGGAAACAGCATGCCAATTAGCACACTCTTTGCAGCAGTCTCTGATTAGTATCACGCAAATGAATATAATTTTGTTATTTTTTATTCGGCAGTTATTGTCCAAGCGATAACGTCAAACACGCGGGATGAAACACATGCAGGATAATAAATATTTATAACAGAAATAAACATGCAAAACACGATATATATAATAATCTGTGGAAGGATATAGCGTTAGGATAGCAAAATATATGTACAATCAAAATAAAATTTCCATGGGTACCTAAAAAGGAAGAAAGAATAGTTTTATTCATCACGCAGCTTCACAATTTCGAACAGAGCTTGTATTTTCAAAACGGTTGCTTGGGGTCCTCGACCTTTTTTGCGAAAAAATCACAAGTGCCACAGCACAACCGTTTTGAGAACATAGCACATCAATTTGCATGGTTTTGAAAATTTCGAAAACAATCAACGAGCGGTCATCATTGGCTGGACGCTGGACAGAGAGATCACAAAGTTTCACTCAAAAAATATTTTTACAAAATTGAAAAAATTGTGTTCTAAAGGGGTTGGTGCTCAGAAAAGCTGTGGCGAAAGCGGTCACCATGAGCAAATTACTCCGTAAATGTGGGTGAAACAAGCCTACAGACAAACAAGAAAGCAGCAAATCACTATTACGTTGTTATTTGATCACAAATCTATACACAGTTATGGGTACTGCTGCAGTGCCCTGCTAAGCAATTGCACATTCTCGAGAAAATCGATAAAAGCGCAAAAAATCATGCACAAAATTTAGTAACGCCATCAAACAAAATGAACACACAAACATATAGTCTCTCCGGACAAATCCGAATCACAAGATTTAGGCAGTCGAAAAAATGTGAAGACCGATACAAACTGTTAAAAATATTAAAAAGTAGCAGTTATTCCCAAAAAGAGGGCACAGTTGGTTTATCGTTACATACAAGATGCGCAGGTTAGTAGCAAACACTAGCCGCTTTATAAGCCAACACAATTCATTCTCACAGGTGCTTGGGGCTAAACAATCCGTGACAAAAAACACGAAAGAAAAGAAAAAAATGACTCGCATTTTTGTTTTTCGACAAAACGTCTGAACAACACAACGGTAATCAACAAACGGAGACCACCGTGCAAAACAAGCCGCATCGGGAAGGAGAAAACTGTCGTTGTCATTGGAAAATCAGGCAAACACTCCAGAAATACCATAACATATTCTTTTCTTCAATCTGTTACATATTATTAACGTCGCTAAGCATCTGGTCGAGGTCGTCCTGCAGTCGCTTGCATTTCTGTCGTTCGTTGTGCAAGTCATCTGCAAAATACGCATTTTTATGCACATGCTACCTGCATGCAAGTTCAAATGCACACTGTAGATGGATGGTTGCAGTTTGGTGATTAATTGATCTAATACCATTTCACACTTGTTAGTGATGTAGGTTATCATCCTTATTGTTTTTATTCGTCTGTGGTTACAAAGAACAACACTGAGAAGCAAGCATTCGCACATCAAAAGTGCATAAACGCAAAAATGCAAGGAGCACACACACTCGCACACACAAACTTAGGTTTCAGCGATCTCCTGCACGGCGCTTTCGACCTCTTTCTTTAGCTCTTTGGATACTTCTTTTTCGTTGGTTACTTCATCTAGAAATGCACCACGTTTCGGCCGTTGCTAGAGCTAACTGGTGGATAATTCCTAACAACTTAAAGCCTCAGAATGCAATCACACGCGCATATTCCCGCATCAAACCGCTCCTTTTGCACTAATGGTGCAGGTGTTGAAGCAGTAGTGCATACAGCACACAAGAAGAAACATTTCATGCAAAAAGTGCAGAAGATTGATACAGCAAGTAGGAGTTAGAGGTGCAAAGTAACAAACTGAAACACTAAACTCCCCCAGTCATACTTTAAAAAAGAAGAGCAAACACAATCGAGAGACACTAAAAGTTGACGGGTTTAGGTTTCGGCAATCTCGTTCACGGTTTGTTCGATCTCCGACTTCAGCTGTTTGACCGTGTCTTGTTCGGCCGAGAGCTCCTCTGCAGATTTGATGTGTGATGTTTCAAAGTTGAATATTTGGTGCATGAAAACGCAAATCAGGGACTGACATGCTATAACGTATGTATCATTCGTGCACGGAACGAAACATGTGGTGCAGTTCGAACTTTTCTAAACAATTTTTCATGCAAGTGCAACTAATGGCTCGAGTCAACCTCTGTGCAAGAATGTTGTGCGCATTCTCAAATCACACCAGTGTTACACGCATTTCGTGATCCGATCAACAGTGTGAATGAAGTATGTCCCACATTTCCACACATTGAGTGCACATAACACGGTAAAACATTAGCCCTCAACTGACTTTCCTAATCAAGCACCAGCCAGTCACAGTCAATGACTCCAGCTCCATTTTTACAAACTGCCACATCTTGTCATTGACTAGAGTGTCCCTTTGAGTGGGCGCAGGCCATATTTGAAAGAGAGAGAAAATGGCTTCTTTCTTTTTCGTTCGCGCGCGCGCGCCCCATCGCACGAGCCAACTCACAGCTGATACAGTTTGTGTGTAGGCACCTATGTACTATGTAGCCCGTATGTGCATGTACAAAGACTAAACACTGACGCAAAAACGCATACACACACAAGCTGACAGCCCATTGGTAGACGACCGAAGCGGTACATGTAACGCACACAGAAAGTGGCGAGCTTCAGACTGGTGGTATACTTACTGTATGTATATGCGCAGCGACTAGTGGCTGCACATTACGCCTATGTTGTTGGTGCTGCTTTAGCGGACCGGGCGTTGTTTAAGCGCGTACACGCAAGCCAGCAGCAGTGCCGAAGAGCTGCTGTATGGTCGTGCATTCAACCCAGTGTTTGCGTGGTGGTGCACAACTTCGTACAACATCGACTGGGTACGTAGACTAGAGGGCTGCTCTGCAACAAAACTTTTTGCTGCGCTTTGTGGTGCTACATACCGACCAAACCGCGCTGCTTTAACTCGCTATAAATAGTTGTTTAAAGCTGAGCGGCTGCTGTTGTGGACGCTAGCTGCTGCTGGTTTAACTAACTGAGCAACGCTTTAAACCAGCCCTCTACGCTTACACATACACGTTCGGAGATCCAACTGGCTTTTATATCGTTGAGCACTGGACAACACGTGTGTGAAGTTAAAGGTTGCGCACGCGGCACGTTAAGAATGTCGGTGTACGCATACCCAAGTACAACGCTTTTAAGGCCCATGTAACGTATACGATAAATGGCCCCCGTCGGCTATGGATTGTGTTGAAAAAAACCTGAGAAATGACCGAAACTTAAGCTTGTCGTGATAACAACTTTAATACGCATACACACACCTATGCTTTGACTACAGAACTGTTAGATTCATCACCCGGTTCCGCTCTTATTGAAAGTCTGTGCATAACTATTTCCATTAAATTCAAAACATTCAAAAATTGATATTCTGCACATTCAGCCGTTTCAAACCCCCACGAGAACTTGCCTTAATATTGTTTCTCTCTGATGATCGCTACACGCCGCACAATATGACAGGATATAAAATCTCACGCAGCGAGATAACATGCATTAAGTATAAGGTCATAATCCCGTATATAGCCAAGCCAGTGCACTCACGACACAGAAATGTATGTTTGAAATTGTCACTGCTTGACTTTAGTTCAGCTATAACATCCTATGACTTTTGATGCACTTTAAAAGATACACATAACTATGCATGTTTGACACGGACAACCGGAACACACTACAACTGCATGTGTAGGTACACATGGATGTGCATGGCATCGACATTTATTGCGTGTCATCGGTTCTGCTATAGTCTTATGTATCTGGTCAGCCACTGCCTGCCATGCATTCTGCACACCAACCAAGATGTCCCAGTCACTATACATCTCCCCAGAGTGTGACTAAAGAAACAATTACACCGCGCGAGATATACACAAGCATAGTGAATAACTCAGTTTCCGACATTTAATGTTTTATGAAACTCGGAAGAATACTCTCAGGACTCTAATCAATAGCTCAAAATGCGAACCCGCGCCTCACGACACACATCAACGCAAGCACCAGCGCATGCAAACTGAACCAAAACAAGAACCAAAACCAATACTTTGTGTTTGTTGCGTGATAATATCTTATTCTACTGTATATTTAATATTCCTGTTTATTGCTTAAAATAGCAACGCGATAAAAAAATGAGTTCAAGGTCTGTTTTTGACATACCTTCGAGTCTGTCGACCTCCTTCTGCAGCTTCTGTACGGAGCGTTCGGCGAATTCAGCACGAGTCTCAGCCTGCAAATTCAGGGTCAAGTTTATGAAACATCATCTTGGTGTAGGTGGCAGGTCTCTGTGCTTGTTCACATGCATTTGTGTGTGACAAGAAAAGTTAACGGTAGGGCTGAAAAAACAACACGACAATCTACACAAACGGTTCGAATTGGTCATTGTCAGTGTTCAGCAACGACCAATCGGACCAAACCGCATCAACGTTGCACGATTTGCTCCATGTCTGACTGCCTTGAGTGGCTCCGTGTAGCAGTGCAACTGTGAAACATCAGCAGAACGGATCGACATGATGTCGTTACTCAACAATGATCTGATGTTTCACACAGCATGCGACGAAAACACTTTTGGCAAACAAACGCCCGAAATCGAGCAACATTGACCCGTCTCACAGACGTGTGCCTCAAACGACAATTACATAATGGAAAAGCAAACCAGAACGTGCTCTGTCGTCAATCACACACCACCACCAGTCAATCATACCGCAAAAAAGTCTGACGACGACGAAAATAGGACTGCGGGTGTTCAATAAAATGGAAACAAAGAGAGCGTCTGTGACGGTGTGGGTGGTCGACCTCCTTCAATCGGGTGGAGAGTGTGCGAATCTGTTCGTCGTAGCTGTCCTCGCGCTGCAGTGCTTTCTCTTCGCTGACCTCCAGTGATTTCAAGTTGTTGCCGACCACACGCAGCTCCTCCTCGAGCTCGACGATTTTGCTGCAATTTTATATATGCGCACGCTGAAACATCACCAGAGCAACATGTGAAACACGACACCGACACCACTACACTGTATTGTACCTCGGAACCGTTTTATTTATGACATAATTCGGAGGGATCAGGGATTAGTAACGGAAAGCAGCGCATATAGGGAAAGCGATCAGTTCACCCACTGCAAGCACGGGGATCAAACCAAGTGCGGGCACACAAACACAGAAGGAATGATAGAGCAAGAACATAGCGCCACAAGGATGCGGAGGGCATGCGGGTCAGGTTATTAGTTACATAACTCAGCAACACCGACAAGCGCGGATACGACAATTATGACTGTTAACTAGTTAGTAGCACATGGCAGGGTACCTCTTTGACGCGACTTTGTAGCGCTCTGACATGGTCGTGAAAGTCGTTCTCGCGTTGCAGGGACGTCTCTTCGCTCACTTCGAGCTTTTTGAGCGATTGACCAATGGCTTTGAGCTCTGCCTCGAGACCCCGTGCTTTCCTGCAACGCACACATCTGGGCACATGCCGTTAGGATATGACAGCCTTGCAATTCGGCACACGTTCGAGCTGTTAGACTTGATTTCAATATGGTTTAAGTGACTGTTATGCAGGCGAGCAGGTGTGAGGGACGCTCGATGCTTCCACGCGCAAGCCCTATCGCTGATTATGCACATATCTACCTCCTTCAAACGCGTGGTCAATTCGCGAATCTGCGAGTTGTAGGTGTCCTCGCGCTCTAACGCCTTCTCTTCAGACAACTCCAGCGACTTTAAATTGTTGCCGACCACACGCAGCTCCTCCTCCATCTCAACGATTTTGCTAGAAATTTTCGGCTCGATATAGTCAAATTATAGCTGGTCCTCCTAAGCTGCAGCAGCCAGTCTTGTTAAACGCGGTTTTAAGCCATGGGTGAAAGCAGCATACATACAAATCTGGCATCGCACTCGCTTTTAAAGTAAGTATCGAAGCGTTGTCGAAGATATAGGGCAGTCAAAATACAGCTTCAATCATTTAAGTAGCAAAATTGGACTCTCATGCGTTCCTGAAGCTTATACTGACAACAGCAAGACTGTGGTCAGGGCTGCATTCCTAAAATTATTTCGCCACATGCGCTTCAAATAGGATCAAGATGATAAGAAGAAATGGTACTCTGGACGCTCTCAAGTGACGGCCAGTTAGAGACACACTAGGCTTATTTGGCATGAGCAAGCAATTTTGAGTCAGTCAGCCTTGTTCGCGTTGGCGAATCAAAAGTATAGCAAAGCCTGATGTTAAAACGCACGATTCTCAAATACATGGGCCACGGTTCTTGCCTGGTGTGGTGTCATTGAAACGAATCATTGACTACAAATACTCTCAATTAAACAACAAATCGAGAATAAATTCAAATTTTTACGCTTACTTTTCACCGGCTTCGGCACGCTCCTCAGCACGCTCCAGATCGGCCTCAACCATGGCCAGTTTACGGGCGACCTGAAATTTAAATGTGAACTTAGCGTTGAGCATATGAAAATTGAAGCATGCGATAAGCTATAAGCGCTTAGTTGAGATCGAATACGAAAGATTGTCTGAATTAAGGGTGCTGAAAATCGGTTAGTCAGTAAAGAGCGGCTTTCACACGGGTTCGTGTCAGTGTTGTTTCGGACACACACATGCGCTGATGCTGAAAGGCACCTCATCGTATTTTCGGTCAGCCTCTTCGGCGAGCAGCTGGGCCTCTTTGAGCTGAGCCTCCAGTTGGTAGACACGCTCCTCATCTTGCATCGAGCGGTTCTCCATCACTTTGCGCGTTCTAACAATTATTTAGGCGGATTTAGGCTTAAAAGTGGCGTTTAGATACCTAAAATGGGGACCCCGACCACCAATAATTATTAGAACCAGGATTAAAATTTAATAAGCTATTTCTAAACTCCAATACCTCTTCATATTTGCTCTCAGTCTCTTGTAAGAGACCATGGGCTTCCCGTAGTTTACCGTCTAGTTGAGCACATCTATCGTCCTCGGCCTCTGTGCGGTTCTCGAGTGCCCTGCGCGCTCTGCAGGCAAAATAAAAGGGAAGATTAGTTTCATAAAGGCAAACAATATCAATATGGTTCATTCACTGCACACGTCGTGCTAGGACATGTCAGCGTGTGTTAGCAGGGATCTCGGAAATTTAGTAGGATCAATCAATAAATGTACTGGAGTTGTGTATTGGGTGATGAAAGAAAACACTGCAATGCATTTTGAACACATTCGAACACATTTTGTGAAACATCAGTAAAACAGACAGCAACACAGCACGACACACACGACTGGACCTCTTCATACAGACGCTCAGACTCGACAGCTGATTCCTGCGCCTCGGTTACTTGCTTTTCCAAAGTGTCCGCTCTCTCCTGGTCTTGGTTGGCGCGAGTTTCGCTCGATTTTTGCGCTCTGCATATTACGGGATGGAAATAAACAGCAAAATCACAATTACCGGACGCCAGACAGACAAGATGCACTAATTCAGATGCACATGAAAACACAAGGCGAGCAAACGAAAATTTGAACAACATTCCGAAATCGTGCATTTTGTGTGAGTGAGGTGGCTGCATAACAGAGAGCGACGCGCGACGTGTGAGAACCTGAAACAGAGACCCCCAAACCCTGACCCAGAGGCGGGATGACACTAAATGTAGTTGAAGAACACTGATGATGTCCGGGCGCACCGTTCGCTCTCATCGGCGGCGGCCGACGCTTCTTCCAATTTCTCGGTGGCGATCTTCAGACGCTCCTCGGATCGCTCCAAATCCTCCTCGAGCAACTGCACGCGACGGTTGAGCGCAGCCACCTCACCCTCAGACTAGAATGAAATGCGAGAGAAAATCAGAGTGTGTGTGACCTGATAACCATGGCGATAATTTAGTCTACACTCTTCACGGTGATCACGTATAGTGAGTGGTCCGGCAGGTTGGAGCTCTGGAGCTCAGTTTGTCTGCTCTAATTTGTCACGTGACCAACTACGTCGAATACCGATCATGTCACACCAAAGAGTGCCGACTACATTTTGGTGCATAAAGTGCGTGTGTCGTGTGGAAGGACAGACAGACAGCAGGGGGGTGTGGGGGCGCCTAATCGGAACGAATGTACCGTTCTGATTCATCAGCTGCTTTCGTCGCCTCTTCCAATTTCTCAGTGGCGGTCTTCATGCGCTCCTCAGCCCGTTCCATGTCCTCCTCGAGCAGTGAGATCCGTCGGTTCAACGCCGCGATTTCGTGTTCGGCCTAGTTTTAAATTTTTGTTGTTTTGTTGATTTTTGTTCTATTTTTACATATTTTCATTTTTAGTACCTCTTCATGCCGTTTCTTTTCCTGATCCAACTGGCGCTGTAATTCGTCGGCTTCGTCCTTGGCGCTCTCGGCCTCCTCACGCGCCTGACGCATCTTCTTTTTGAGCATATCGAGAAGATTGGTTTGCGACGACATTTTCGACACTTTTTTGGACGGATTTAAGAAAATATTAATCAAATTGAAGTTCAAATTAGGAACGGTTTCGAATCGAAGACCGACGACCACAACCAGAACACGCACCCGCCGCCGTCGACAATTTTGAGCTGAGAGAACAAAAGACAACGTGCAATGGAAAATGGGGATGAAAATCTGAGTGGAACTCGGAACGAGCACTTTTGATTATATTGTCGAAAAAACTTAATGTCGCATTCCAAAGTCTTGTGACTTTTGGGGCGTCTGAGCTCGTGCCTGCACAACAGTTCTATCAGCATCCAGCAAATACAAACAAATAAAAGTTTTGCAATATCATAACACAAAACTGAAATTCCAAAACATAAAATATCCCATCGGGAAACCGGAATTCAATACACACTCGCACTGATAAAATACTGCCGCAGCTGGCTGTGCTGCAGGAATGCGCCGTGAAACGTTACATTGTCGACTGGCACTGAAGCGTAGCGTGTCTATCCGTTCAGCAAACACGCAGCGCACGGACCAAACCGAACTAAGGAGAGAGAGAGGATGACCAAAGCACTTGCTGACGCTGACTGCGTTCAAACTTGAAAGAAAAGTGGTGGGGGATGTTTTTTCTGAAATTTTCAACGAAACTAGTCGTCGTCGCTGTTTCATTTGCATGTTGCTTCCCACTGACTGACTATGAAACTATATTCCTTGCTTGCTCGCTTGAGTAAACATGGTAGGGTAGCTTAGCTTTTTGAAAATTGCACTGAAATTGTTAACCGTTGAATACGTTTACACTACGGTTGCAAAGGTAGCTAGTGTTGTTGGTGGGTCTTCAGGCGTTTTTACTGCTATAATGCCTACAGTCTCAAACCTGACATTGCAATGGTCGAAAGCTAGTTTTCGCAATTGGAGTGTCTCACAAATTTCCATTATTCTTTCATTTGTATTTGAGTGGATACGAAAAACGCGTGCACTGTGGATTTCGTTTGGCTTATTCTTTTCAACTTTGTCTCTGTGTATGAACACGTTATCGTGTTATGTATAATAACATCGACAGCCCAGCTGTAGGCGGCGCGAAGAAAAACATGCTGACGAATCCTGTAAACGGTACATTCACTCCGAGGGAAGATGGAAAGGGGGCGAGGTTTGAAGGGGACCTTACAGTGCACTTAGAGTGTTTGACCGGCGGAAGAAAACCATTGAACTGTTTTTTATAAAAAAAATACACCCCTGTGACTAACCTCCTGCACTTTCTTCTCTTTCTCCTCCAGAGAAGTGTTGGCCTTGGCGAGGTCCTCCTGGGCCTTGTCCAGATCGTTCTCAGTCTGCATCATCTTCTTCTGCGTCTCACGAAGCTCCTCGTCGAGCTGCAAATGTGGAATGACATGGGTTTTGGTTATTGTTCCATCGGTGTCCTGTTTGCCGGCTTATTTTGCTTACCGTTTTCTACAGTCTGCGTTCCAGAAGCCTGCTTTGAGAGTTTCGGATCACCAGAATCTCTTCAATTTCTCAGTCTCAAACACTTTATAACCCAGCAGGTCTCAAGGCTCCATTGTCGAGTTTAAGCAAATCCAAATGAAGAAAATGCGGGTAATCTGAGTTAACGAGTCCAAGACACTTCTGCACAATGTAAAAAGTTATCGCAGTTAGTCCTTGTCTTTTCTTTCCAAACAGTTATACTGCTGACGACTTTCTGACTAGTGACGCTTTACGTGAGCATAAAACCAGCGTGGGTGTTTTTTTGGAGTCACGTGGCCATCTGGTACATCGCACTGACGATGACCTGGTGTACCGCGCGTCTGATCGGAGTACCCAGTGACTGGGTGATACTGCAACAATCATACAAGAGTCCCCACACCCCGTGGATTCCCCTAACCTTCTCCAGTCGTCCCTCGGCTTCCCTCAATTTCTCCTCAGCGGCATCGGCCCTGTCCATCGCATTGTCCTTCTCCAGCTTCATCGACTGCATCTTCTTCTTGATCGCGTCCATTTTGGCTGTTTGTTCGGTTGGGTGATGTTACACGGGTGGAATATAAAAGGGGGCAGGTTTGGTGGTTGGAATTTGGGTGGCGAAACACCTCGGTGCCTATCAGTGTCTCCTCTCCGGCTGGTGCTGCTGCTCAACACAACACAGTTAATACACCTGGAAAGCAAGCGAAGAGATTACGACAATCTGATCACGCAATTAAGTTGTGAGCGCGAGTCGCAGGTGACGTGATTGATGGAGTTTTACTTTAACACAAGTGATGTAAAGCAGTCGAACAAAACCTGCAACGCCAAAAGATCAAAAGCCAGAGGAACAAACAGACGATAAACCACAAACCAGACAGAAACACTCCTGATAAAGAAAGTATGAAATGGAAAAGTTCGGCACCAAAAAAGCCAATCGGAATGTAAAATGGTGCACAGCAACAAAGCGAATCTCACTGCACCAAAATCTGACCAAAAGTTATAAGCCATCAGAATGCAAAGACAGCAGCGTCAATATGGCATACTGCATACCCAAAACTTTCGAAAGCGGGTGGTGCAGACCAAAAGCGCGATCTTGGGGGTTGTCACGAGCAGGGTACCATTTGGCACATAACACATTGAACCATAAGCAAACGGAGTTCACACCCGAGAAATGAACATCAATAGGTTCCACATAAGACCAGGGTGAAAAACAACAGCCGCCAAGCGTTGCATTACACGAGGTGCTGTGTGAAACTACGCGTGGCTTCAATGCAGCTGGCTGCGTAACTGGTCTTGTCTCGGGCATCAGAGACAGAAATTGGGTTGTTTTCTGGTTGGGTGCTGTTTCCGAAATGTCTCCGCACATGAGATCCAGGTTTTTTTGACCCAGGTTGCAGGTTCAGCAAGCCTGCTTCTGTTGGTCCCTTGATCAGCCCACAACCAGCCGAGCTGTAAGCAACGCTGCTATGTACGCTTGCTCTGCACCACCCCAGAATTAAAGTTCCACAACAATGGTGATAAGATGGAAAGACGCAATATCAGAACTGGAACTGGAACCGTAAATCATTGTAACTTATGCTGAATAAACGGTCGACTTAGCGCAACTACAAAGCCGTCCGGGGGTTCCTACTGTGCGCTTTCTGCAGCGTGGGTGCTTTTTACACTTGATGCGCACCCAACTAATGTGTGTGTGTGTGTGTGTGTGTGTGTGTGTGTGTGTGTGTGTGTGTGTGTGTGTGTGTGTGTGTGTGTGTGTGTGTGTGTGTGTGTGTGTGTGTGTGTGTGTGTGTGTGTGTGTGTGTGTGTGTGTGTGTGTGTGTGTGTGTGTGTGTGTGTGTGTGTGTGTGTGTGTGTGTGTGTGTGTGTGTGTGTGTGTGTGTGTGTGTGTGTGTGTGTGTGTGTGTGTGTGTGTGTGTGTGTGTGTGTGAAGGTGTCCCGATGCTTCAGTTGTTGACTGCCCTTTCGGCACTAATATATCTCGATTCCACTGCGGGTCATTTTCATACATTTCAACTCACGGTACCTAACTTCCTACGTGCACCGAAGCCTACCACGTCAGAGCAGGCCGTTGCATTGTAATTTTAGGCAGAAGAGTGCTGTGGTGTGCTACGTATGTATGCATGAACTGTAATGTTGTGGGCACCAAGCAACAGTGTGCGTATGCCTTCATAACTTTTGCGCGCTTGGAGAAGTTTTTGTTCATCAAAGGTTCCGAAACGTGTAACAGCGCTTAGGGACTTGGGGGATTTTGCTCAGTTGGTTGAAAGTATATCTGCAAAAATTTGCCGCGATTGCGCGGTCATGAAAACAAACAGAAAGTCAACACACCGACGCCTGCGTGTATCATTTTCTGTGCTTGGCGAAACAAGATCTACTTTATATACTTATATTTTCAACTCACCTTGGCCAATTAAAGCCTACCGGAGTTTTCCACAAACCCCCCCCAAAAGAGCCCCGGGGAAAACCAACCCCCCCGGGCCAAAAAAAAAAAAAACCCCCCCCCCCCACAAAACCCCAACAACACCGACCCCCCCCCCCCCCCCCCCCCCCTAAAATCCACAGATGCGGCAGATGCGCCGAAGTTATTCGGAAATAGTAAACTTTCGAATTATAGTTTCCAGTGATTGCTTATTCGGAGGCGTATCCTGTGTATCGTCATTGAATCATCATCATCGATGGTTGCAACGTGAAAAATTTAGTATTCTGCGACAGTCTGCGCATTTCGTCCGGTACCACGTTTGCCTGATATTTATACTGCAAACAAACACTGATAAATAAGATAGTAGTGCCGAGTCCAAGTCACGTTCAGATGCCGCTGGAATAAGCGAATCGCCTGCGTACATGTGCGTTAATGATCCCCATGTGAGGGGTCACGTGACGAAAAATCTTGAGTTTTTTAAAAGTTTCGTGTGACGCTTTTATTTCACCTGAAACGGCGTTTGCGCTACTGTTTCTAATTTCAAAAAATTTCAAAAATAATAATTTTTTTTAAAAGTGCAGTGCGGTGTTCAGAATAAGCGAAGAAAGGCTTATTCAAAAAGGATACCCTCTGGGGACTTATTTGGGGAACAAAACTGTTTTCTATTGTAAAATCTCGAATATGAAATGAATTCAAGATAAGCCCCCGAGGGGGTGTTCTTGGCGTTCTCAGGTACGTATGTATAGTCCAGCCACGAACTCATGAGACGACTTATTTTGAAGTTGACTTGAGCGGATCCAATAATGTTCCGGTTCCACGTATTTCGGAAATGAAAGAAAGAGAAACGCATGTATTTTTTAAAAACACGCTCTCCACCTCGGTGCGTAAATTCCCTTTTGACTCCCAAAACATCTGTGTGTTGAACGACGTTGCTGTTCGCGTAAGCACGCAACAAATTGAGGTCAGCCAGCTGGAACTTGTCATCATGTCTCTCGGCCCAATCTCTTTCTTTTGTTTGCGAAAACACGTGTAACCGGCGCATTTTTTAATCTGGCGGCCAAGCAAGCTTTAAAAAGAGTCGTCTCATGAGCACGTGGCTGGACTAGATGTACACTCAGCTTTTTGTGTCGTGGAATCACACGCCAATCTGTTGGTTGCAACTCTGTTTTTAGCAGTAAAGACAATAATTTGCTACGGAACAAAAACGTTGAAACCTGACCAAATTTGATACAATGAATTGCATTGCAGCAGCTTGTAGTAAGCACATTCAATCAAACATATCAGCGTTGCAATCACACAACATACCAGAAACACGTAGAACACGAGTCGCAAATTAGTAATGCGCACGACGAACTGGTGGATTGATGTTTCACTAGCATGTCTTGTTTCAACCGAGCAAACCTTGCGATAGCTTATACGATCGTAACGCGCCAAAATCGCCTGCATGAGGTGCCCGTTTGTTGATAGCACCTGAAACAGTTTTCTTTTTGAATCTGATGAGTCACAAACGAAAGCAATGTGTCAACAGAAATTGAGATGTGAGAAACCGTATGATCGAGAGATTTGGGCTTGGATCCAAGTTAATAAATATGGTGAGCAGTGAGCAATATTAATTACTTACGTATTTACACGACTGATAGTCTTTTTTCCAACCTGTCCAATTTGTCTTACGACCCAGCCAGGTGTGCGTTTTGTGAACATAAAGTTGCACTCAGGTTCAAGTGGGAAGGGCACTATACGAGCGTTGCACACGTGCTCCATGTGTTTGATTGCGTGCTGCAGCGGATTGGCGCATATTCAGAATGTGGCTCTTGTACGTAAATTGTTGTCAAAACCTCGTCTAGAATTATCCTCGGACAAACATACATATTTTGGCATCATCAACACCTTATTCTGTGACAGAGCCATTTCAGTTAATTGCCAGTTCCTTTGTGGATCAGGGTCACTTGTTAGCGCAGAAGCGTCTTCTCCCGGGTTGGTTGAAAGCGCGTGTCGCAAATCGGCAAATCGTTGGCCAAGGGGGTCGGTTTCACTAAAAATATTTTTTGCCAAAACATTATGGAGTCCACTTTTTGAAACGTGTGTGCATAACTTTTTATCGACTCGCTCGGTAAAATTTTTCTGAAGTCTCCCGGAGAGTATGAAGATACTGGACTCCATCATTTTTTTTGCAAATCACACAATTTTGGCAGCCATTTCCCGGAGATTACATGAACAGATTTTTGCTTTCATTACCTCATAGCTCATTTTCGCCTTACGTACCTAACGATCCCTGTGTAAGGCATAAAGTCAGTCATTGTTGCGAGCCTGACTTGACCGGACTTGATTAGCGGCACCAATTCCTCTAAAGTGGAAAACAATGGAGATTCGTAGTCGAGAACCTGAAATATTTGGACAATTACAGCATGTGTCTCAGCTCGCAGCTCAGAAAAAACTGCGACAGACCTGCGCAGCAATCAGTCCTCCACTGTACAGCTCAAAGGAGAACCAACAAAAAATGGCCGTCAAAGCGTGAGGTGCTGCGCGCGTGAGATAGGATCGATAATGGCCGCCGATTTTCATCCGAATTCGTTCGAAGACCAATCGGTCATAAAGAAATAATGCAATTGATGTGCACAAAACGGCCAACCAAAGTTTTGGCCGAAACACATGCACATAATTAATTGACGCTCCCAGGGCTGGCCATTTCGGTATTCGATAATCGGCAGCCAAAAGTGAATATCCATATCTGAACTGACGACCGGATATAAATTGATAACCAAGCCGTATTCGTTCCTCCGATTGCTCGGCGCACATTGTGGGCATGTCAACTTGCGCCTGCGTAATATGCATGCCAGTAAAAATGTACAGTTACCGACTTTGCTTGCGTCTGCGTTTGATTATGGGCCTAAGCCGACCTGCATTCCGTGCTTTGACTCGCCTAAAAATACGTACACCAAATGACGCGCACCCGAGACCATTTTCGCCTGGCCACGGTCGTGTCACACTAAAAATTAGAAACGTGGAATTGCAGCTGAGTTTAAATTACCTGATTAAGCACATCCATCAACGTTGTGAAATCGTTATGTGGTTGAGCAAATTCCAGTGTAAAGTTTAACACGTGCGCAATGAACGCGAGAGCTTCGAGGTAGATGCCTGGGTACGGGCAGGACAACGGATCATTCAGGTTCATGTCTGGATACCGCTTCATTGTCGCCACACCGCAGACGGTGGCTTGAAATCCATTGGCCATAATGGGCAGTACTCGTAGGTTGTAGGACATGGTGACTCACAATCACTGAGGCTGAAAAGTTTTTGTCTGAACTGATAAAAGCTTGTTGTTGTGTGTCTTTGAGAGACGAACAGCACCACACTCTCAAAGACACACAACAACATGATTGCATTACGGCACTGCCATCCCGGCAACATCAAAGATCTGATAAAAGCTGTGTTCAAATGCTTTGTCAATAAACTAATTTGTAAATATGCGCGCAAATTCTAATAATATAACTGAACCACCCCCAAAAACATTGACAACTGCTTGTTCGTCCGTGACTGCATCACGAGTTTGTTTCTATAAGAATATCAAATTTCAGGCGTCACTGCACTTTGGATATTGCAACTGAATATGCACATGATGGTCATGGTCTGTATAAACAATGAAAATAGATTGTAATTGCTAGCAAAGCATTTAAGTTGAACTAAAACAAATATGCAATACATTAATAGTGAAAAGACTTTGTTAATAAGGTCAAGCAATACGTGCATAATAAGTCGGCACAAGCTCGCGTTTGTGCCTGAAAGCAATTTTTCAAACATTAATTCTGACACTTTTACCGTGTTTTATATCGTTTGATCGATGTTTTTGTCATCATTGAACATACTAGACGGGACCCGTGCCTACGGCCCGGCTACAGCGCCGCGCCCGTGCCGTGCCCTCCCCCCCCCGAAGACCCGTTAGCATAGACCCGTCCGCCCTTCCGAGGGAGGGGCCACAAACACACATACACACATACGTCTTCCTGTTTTAGTAGTATAGATAGCCAAATTTCGTAGTAAAAAAGCAAGCAAGAGATATTCGGTTTCCCGCTAAGCAATAAACAGAACAATGGAAATGAGACAATGACAAAAAGAGCATCAAAAATCTATTCATCGGTCGCACTCGTCGCCCCGTTTGGTTCGTACTCTTCGATGTATTTCAGGTGGTCGCACCCCACAAATCGGTATAGTTCCGTCCTGACGTGAACACGGTTGTGTCGTTGCATTTCGTCCGTGTACCGTTTCATCGATCTGTTGATCATGACCCGTGGTGGACCAACCTCGTCCTCTTAGTGCAAATGGATGTAGGGCTACCTGCAGCTGAGTGTAGCACATTTATGACCTGTTATGATGGTGTACCCTGGTTTGTCTATGTGTTTAATTTTTGAAACGAGCCGAAAGCATTTTTAGTTCACCATATGAATAGGCACGCGCGGTTGAAGTGGACGAATTGTAGGCCGTACGTGCGATCGCCGTCCTCTGCGATGCCCGTTTCCTGCGTCATCAAGAACCAAACGGCGTGCGCGTTTTGAAGGCTTGTCGGGCACGAGACGTTTCTGTAAAAGACAGATTATCTCAGAGTATCTTGCCACAAATTATTTTTCAGTATGTTACAAATAACACATAATAAACGTTATGAAACTAATGTGAACGGACGTGTCACCTTGCACAGTGGGTTTCGCCACTGTCAACAACTATCCTACATATGTGCAGCGTGGTAATGCATAGTTGTTGACACACGTGTTATTTATGACTTTGGCGTGTGTCACTAGCTGGGCCTGCATTGGACTGCTGCCCATAGGGCAGTTCTTGACATAGTATCAACAAGTGTCTACCCACCCAAAAAATAATCGGCTCCCTGTCAACCAACAACCCGGCTTTCAGCAAGGAGTCTTGTTCTCTTGTTGGTTTCCGTTCCAGACGCCGACTGCCTTTTTCAAATTTTTGGTTACCGGAATCGGAAATAGAACCCGGGGAGTCTATTTTTTCACTGGGGTCATTTTGGGGGGTTCAATTTATGGGGGGTCAATTATTGGGGGGTTATATTTTTCATTTGGCCCCCCGACGAAAAAAAATCATTGTTAATAATGCCCCTAAAATTGGCTTGCTTTCGGTATTTTCTAACTTTGACAGCGGCGGCAATTATGCTTAAAAAGCTGTATTCTGTTACCGTAAAACCTAAAATACAAGGGGGGGGGCTGTATTTTTTCACTGACCCCTTTTAGGGGGGGCTGTATTTTTGGGGGGCTCTATTTTTGGGGGCGCTCGTTTAGAACATTCTGCCGTAGCATTTTTTCTAAAATTTCAGGGCAGAATATTCCACATTCTGCCGTAACTAGTATAGAATGTTCTGCCGAAAATAATGTATGTTTATACACGTGATGGCGCCTTAGGTTGAGTGACAGTTCGATGAATTCGCACAAACCAGATTTTTCGCCGGCATACTATTCCAAACTAGATCACAAGTTACGTTTAGAATATTCTGCCATCGGCATACTATTCTAAACTAGGACATAGGTTACGTTTAGAACATTCTGCCGAACATCTTGACAAGTTTAGAATATTCTGCCGTCGGCATACTGTTCTAAACTAGATTGAAACCAGTGTTGGAGGTACTCTGGAGGGGGGGATACCTACTGTACCGCGCTCGGAGAGGGGGGGATACCTATACTTGCGTATTTTTCCGCAAAATATATTTTTGGAAAAAAAACCGTTTTTTTTCCGGAAAAAAAACCGTTTTTTTTCCAAATATTTTTCCAGTACTTAAGGATACCCATGGTCCAAAAACGCCTATTTTGGAGAAAATTTTGTCGGGAAATGGCCTGAAACAGGCTAAAAATGCACTTGGAGATTAAAAAGTGCTCATTTTGAACTGTTTAGCACCGATTTACATTGGTTTTGACAACATCCTTTCGTCCCCTTTGAAAATATTTCGGAAATTTTTGGAAAAAAAACGTTTTTTTTCCAAAAGTTGCCACTTGGAAAAATTTCCGGAAAAATAAAAACGTATTTTTCCGGGCCTCGGAAAAAAAACGGTTTTTTTTCGGTTTTTTCCGGAAAAAAAACGGTTTTTTTTCCGGCCCGCAAGTATAGGGATACCTACTGTACCAGAGCCGATGGCCTGGGGGGGGGGTTATGTACCTAGGGGGGGGTTGGGGGGGGGTTAGGTTTTGGGGTGAAAATTTTTTATGTGTTTATTATGTGTGGAATCGTGTGAAAACGTAGTATTTGCGCGCGTAGCGCGCGAATTTCGGGTAATTTGAGGTAAAAAACACTGATTTTGCACTAATTTCGGCCATTTTGGTCAAAAATTGGCACTTTTGGGGCAAAATCGGGGGGGATACCTACTGGTACTGTACCGGGGTGAAAATCGGGGGGGATACCTACTGTACCATGCCAAACATCGGGGGGGATACCTACTGTACCAGGCGAGGGGGGGATACCTACTGTACTGGGGGGGCTACCCCCCCCCCCCCCCCAAACCCCCCCCACCTCCAACACTGATTGAAACCTACATTTAGAATGTTCTGCCGAAACATATGATACGTTTAGATGGTTCTGCCGAAAATATGAACCCTTCACGACCCCAGAAATGACCAATGACCACATCTCTTCCTGGCTGGTGCCTAAGCCCAAGCCTAAACGCAAAGGAAAGGAAAGTGATCAAGTGTTTTGATTCACACTTGATCACTTCCCTTTCCTTTGCGTTTAGGCTTAGGCTTAGGCACCAGCCAGGAAGAGATGTGGATTGTCGTTTCTGGAGCCGTGAAGGGTGCATAATTTCGGCAGAATGATCTAAACGTGCAATATGTTTCGGCAGAACATTCTAAATGTAAGTTTTAATCTGGCTTAGAACAATATGCCGACGGCAGAATGTTCTAAACGAATCAAAGATTCGGCAGAATGTTCTAAACGTAAGCTATGCCCAAGTTTAGAATAGTCTGCCGAGGGCAGAACATTCTAAATGTATGATAAAGCGGAGCTTTGTATTGAAGTGTCACAGCACCAAGCCCTCTGTATTACTATATGGACAAATTTTATTTTTTTCGGCAGAATATTCTATACTAGTTCCGGCAGAATATAGAATATTCTGCCGTAACATTTTGGAAAAAATGCCACGGCAGAATATTCTAAACGAGCGCCTTTTTGGGGGGGGGCTGTATTTTTTTCGCTGCCCAAAATCTCAAAAAATGTTCCAAAAAATACCCCTAAAATGGAGTTCTGTCAGGGTGTTACTGGTCATTATTGAGTGTTTTTAGGTGCAGATCTTCCATAAACGACTTTACGTCATCATATACTCAACCACAAACGTTGTACACAAGGTGTCTTATCCAAGAACTTGACTTTACGACCCCCAAGCGGGGAATTCCAAGTTGGGGGGGGCTGTATTTTTGGGGGGGGCTCTATTTTTTCACTGACCCCTTTTAGGGGGGGCTGTATTTTTGGGGGGCTCTATTTTTGGGGGGGCTCTATTTTAGGGAATACGGTATGTACGCAAGCTTAAACAACGTTTGACACAACAACACAGCCTTACCATTAGGCCTTGGCACAATACCACTTTTGAACCCAGACCCAATACCAATACCGTAAAAACCTAAACAGAAGGGGGCTCTATTACCGTATTGTCGGAAATAGAACCCCCCATTAATTGAACCCCACCTAAATGGCTAGAAATCAAAAATAGAACCCCCCATTAATTGACCCCCCAATAAATAGAACCCACCCCCAACCTTCACCATACCACAGATTAGTGGTATGGTAAGGCTGTGTTGTTGTGTCAAACGTTGTTCAAGCTTGCGTACACAACAGAACACAGCTTTTTAAGCATGATTGCAGCTGTGCGCTGTTAAAGTTAGAAAATACCGAAAACAAGCCATTTTAGGGGCATTATTAACAATGATTTTTTTCGTCGGGGGGCCAAATGAAAAATATAACCCCCCAATCAGAGGTGGGAATCGGGCCGGGTTACCTCGGCCCGGCCCGGCCCGACGAGGTCCGGAGGTCGGCCCGGCCCGGCCCGGCCCGACTTGGAAAAAAGTCGGCCCGGCCCGGCCCGATTTTTTCGGCCCGACTTTTTCTGATATTTTGAAGCAATTTTTTGGTGCAAAAATTACTGTTTTTTGGTTTAGAAATACCTGATAATCATGGAAGTCGGTACTAATTTGCAGAATCGCGAGAAATTTTGGCAAATTTAGCCTAAAAAATCACGATTTTTTATTAAAATTCGATGATGTCGGGCCTTTTCGGGCCGGCCACCCCGGCCCGGCCCGGCCCGACATTCCGAAAAGTCGGCCCGGCCCGGCCCGACCGTTCGGGCCGGAAACCTCGGCCCGGCCCGATTCCCACCTCTGCCCCCAATAATTGGCCCGCCCCGGGTTCTATTTCCGACAATACGGTGATTCACTGACCCCATTTTGGGGGCTCTATTCCGGGCAATGGTGTAGCAGGGGGGCATAGTAGTGGCTGGGGGGGGGGGGGGGTTGGGGGGGGGGGTTGAGTACTTACCTCTCACAACTCCAAATCATACCTCTCACAAGCAATTTTATATCTTTTTAAGGCAAAAATCGGTGTTTTTCGACCTTATTTTCCCAAAAATCGCGCGCGCAAACCCACCCATAATACCTATTTTTAGGCGATTTTCGGCGAAAATTTTGAAAAAGTACTATTTTTACCTCATTTTTTGGCCAAAATTGTATCACAAAAACGGTGTTTTTTCGCGTTTTTGGGTGACCAAAATCATATCTCTCACGCTTCCGGTCCCAACCCCGCATCATACTTACCTCCCACACATGGGCCTGCCACTACACTGCAGGGGGGTGGGGGGCCCCAAGGTACAGTAGGTAGGTAGGTTGACGCTCCATCCTTTTACAGTAGGTAGGTCGCCGCCCGGCGGCTGGTACAGTAAGTTGCTATTTTTGGCTCAAAATGGTATAAAATCGGTATTTTTTACTCCAAATAGGCGAAAAATGGCGCGCTGCGAAATTAGCGTTATAGAGCACATTTTCATCAAAATTTCGACCTAAAAAATTTTCTTCCCCCCCCCCCCCCCCCCAGCTCGTCCGGTACAGTAGGTATGTTGCCGCCCACATTTTTGGTGGTACAGTAGGTTGCCGCCCCGCCTGGGTAACTACACCACTGATTCCGGGGGCCTCTATTAATTCACTGACCCGAACCTGAAAAATTGTTCCCAGAAGTACCCCCCAAAAACCCCTAAAAAGGGGTCTGAAAGGATGCTTTTTCGGGTGCACCGTTTTTTCGCTTGTAATCGCATTTATTCGTGTCTATTCGTCAATAAGAGGCGTGTTATGTGCTCTGAGTCTGAACGAACAACAAACGTGCATAAATGTACCTGTGCACCACTGTCAAGCCTTAATACACTACTGTATAGGGGATGTTACTTAGGGGGGTCAATTAATGGAGGTTTCTATTTTTGATTTCGAGCCATTTAGGTGGGGTTCAATCAATGGGGGAGGGGGGAGACCCACCCATAATACCTATTTTTAGGCGATTTTCGGCAAAATTTGGAAAAAGCACTATTTTTGCCTCATATTTTTGGCCAAAATTGTATTACAAAAACGGTGTTTTTTCGTCTTTTTGGGTGACCAAAATCATACCTCGCACGCTTCCGGTCCCAACCCGCATCATACTTACCTCCCAC
>JASAMV010001160.1:0-14272 GCA_030248065.1 Rhynchonema sp. JSB1_4
TTGAGAAAAACACCCTGTTTTGTGCCCCGCTGTTCTACCCAAACAATCACTTGCGCTTATGTTTTTGGCCGCCGCCCGTTTTGAGCGATGCTCGCACCTGTCTCGGGTCTTTTTGCGACAAGTAATATTTGCAGCCAGACTTGTTGGGCCACCCAGTGCGGAAGGTATGGTTGCAAACCGTTTTGGGGCCCGATAAATTTCAAGTAACATTTTTGAAACGGCCGTTCCTCTCCGGTGCAAAAACCGATATAAATTCAGTGACAACATGCCGAAATATGGGACCAGTGCGCGATTTTGTGACTTTTTCTCTTCTTCCCCGCGTGTCTGCGCTTGTTTTCGTCGCAAAATGATTAATGTTCGGATAATATTTTCACCGCTTGCTTTTGAATTTTCTCTCATTTTTGGGCATAACGGAGATTTTTGATTTTTGAGTCAGTGAAACTTTTGATTCACACTTTTTACGGCTTTTTGGCTTCAAAAAATTTCTCTTCTTTGCCAATTCTGGTGAATGTCAGGAAACTATCCCGAAAATTAACCAAAATTCGATAGGAAACCCGTGGTCTAATGTTGTACCTACACCCAAAAACTTGAGGTTTGAGTGCCTTTTGCGCTTAACAAGCTGGTTCCGCGGTATAATGCGTGTATTGTAGTGCTCATTTTGTGTCGTGCAACTAAACGCATAAATCAACTCAACTATAATGACTCCCAGAAGTTTCTGGTTTCTTTATCTTGTTGTACAAGTTTGTTTTTCAAGTTATGCCATCCGAAAGTTCTCGTTGTGGCCAACGCGCATACACATACCGCGTTATACCGTAAGACATCAGTGCATACAAAACATTAGTAAAGATATGTTTAGTTATATTAAATTCGCAGGTATTGTCTTGTTCAACCGCATAGGTTTATGCTGATCTATATGTTGTTTGGTCTACACTGAGCACGAATTTCTCGACCTTCTTTGACCAAAGCCGTCACGTGAAATATTGAAACAGCCAACAAATACTTTAGCTTTTTGTAATCTGCACGCCCAAGCTTTCTCAGTTTTTTTTGTCCCAGTACTGTTTTCCAAATCAAATTACGCACGCACGCGGGTTTGGTATTCAAAAACGAGTGTTGTCAAAAAAAACTTGAAGGCAGAGCCAGCTGAGAACCTGCGTTATGCCGGGCAATTGACCCAAACGTGACTTTACCTCGTCGCTTGGGATAATGTGTGTATTCACGTGTCGGAAAACTATTTCACTTTTCTCACCGTGTGTTGAACAAGTAATTCCTTAGCCTGAGCCTAAGCCCAGCCACACAGCCCTTGGCATTTGCTGCCTAACACTGAGCGGTATCATTGGCTTGAGAAACTAAACCTGAACCCGGAACCTTTGAGTGTTCAAGTTACAAACGGAATCACATCAAAGGTTACATTGTGTAGCGCTGAAATGGTGTCGAAATCTGATTTCACACGCGCAATTTACAATAAGTGAAAGCTTAAATCAGTTTAGATTCACGCCTTCCGCACTAACAAGTTTTAACGCACTGTCTTTCCATGCGGCGGAAGGGAATTGAACTTTTCCTCAACTTCTCTTGTCACAATCGACACGACTTTATACCAAGTGTGCGCCCGTTGTGCACACTTTTGGACTCGGGGTTGGGCTGGTCTCGGCACGGTTATATGTAACTTTGCCCAAATAAAAAAATGCACCATGCTGCGTAAATTCAGAGGACCTGTTCAGGACTTTTCAGGCCCGTGTTTATGATGCGGGTTTGGCTTGGACTCAAGCCTAAACCTGAACGAAACACGATGCGAGATCAGAGCGCTTAGAAAAACTGGGTAGCTTCACCAGGCAGCCACCAGTAGTCCAAGTTTGGGTCTTAAGAAATTGAGAAGCGATAAAAGGCGACCAAAGGAATCAGTGAGGTCCAGATCCGGACCAGGACCGACGGTTAAGTTTAACACTGCTTCGGTTATACATACGTAGGTATGTGCCAGAATTTAAGAGTCGCGGACCCAGAAGGCTAGAAACAGTAAAAAGCAAATATACCATTAAGTATGTACGTATGGAGTCTAGATGCCAAGCCCAATAGTTCGTATTTTAGAAAGTTTTAAATTTTTGACAATACCGCTATGAAAAAGGACCGGGATGACGCAGCCTCTTGACGACTTAACCATAAAAGGATTGACTTTGTAATAAGCCTTCTCTTTTAAAAGCACTAAGCACAACAGTTGCAAGAGCAACTCCTTCTGAAATACGGCCCCGAATGCCAGACCAGCTGGCTAGCGCGCCGGCGCGTTTTCTTATAAAACAAGTGTTGTATGTCTCGCTTGTTGACATCTATGGTAATGTTACACCACGCTGTTCTTCGGCGCCGGTTCCCCCACGCCTGAATTTCAGCTAAAGCTAACACTTTTATTGGTACTGTCTTCTCGGTTTTGGTCTCCGGACCGAGAACGCCGGGGTGCTTTATCTTACGTCAAGAGCCGTACTCTTTGCTGGAACATACATGTCTACATACATACGCACATATGTATGTATTTTGTGGCGTGCATTGAAATGCTGTTTAGGGAATTTAGGCGCCCTTATGCTCTGTGTTCTGTATGGTCATAAGGCCTGCTTACATTGTTCAAGGAGGCGAAAAGTTATGGGATAACTCTCAGAGCTCGGGAATTTCCCTCTTAATTCTGAAATTTGGATTCATTTCGTTTTGGGACACAGTAAGCAGGTGTGGCGTTGATGCCTGCTGATCATGGTTTGCTCAAAGCTTGGTTTGGAGATTTAGGCTAAGTTCAGGACTAAGCTAATGTATTGCAACAACTGGCCTAAAGGTCTAAAATAATCCCAAACCTAAAGTACCAACCAGTCGCGATTCGGGATCCTTTTTGGGGAGATCGGAGTTCATGTGAGCAACGTACGCCGGTCACTCGCGCTTTGGTACCCATGATAACATTTCGGCCCCCAAAACCTTGAACTGGCGGCGCATGGTTTGCACTCAGCAATTACTTTATAAACGATTGATATTGCTTTGCGAGTGTTTGCACTCCCAATCTTGAACCGAAGTCATTTCTGCCAAAATAATTGGGTACATTTTTGCAATGTGAAGCACAAGTTTCGATCGAGCGAGACCATCACACAGTTCACTTTATTTTGTTTATTCAGAACAAAAAGGGCACCCAAGACTTCAGGAAACACCCCAAAGTTGTATATCAGTCAGTCGGTTCGGGTCTCCGGCTCTGTTTTTGGTCAGCAAAACGACAAGATTGATTTCGGCAAAACTTGTTTCATAAAGCAGTTTGCCCTTTTGTCTCCCCAAACATATGTCATCCCAGTGCAGCAAAGCGAATAGTGCACTTTGGCGCAAATGCGTGTCTTTCAAATGGGCACACAAAAGACGAGCTCGTGCTGGGATATTTAGGCTTCGGCATAACGTTAGGCTTGTTCATTAGGTTAGGCCTGGGACACAATTCCGGTTTAGGCAGCTAAACTGTGTGCAATATTGTGCATATTACGCAGGTCCAGCGACGTTAATCCCAGGCTTAGGCCGGGGAACAAGCGATAGCTCGAACAACATAATTCTACTCTAGGTCTGACAACCCGTGAACCCGAGTCCTTAAACCCGTGATAGGATCATTGTCAGCATTCGTGAATCCATCCCAACTCCAGGATAATAAGCATTTTTTCCAATCACACTCTTCAGTCTTCACGTAATGCATCCTTAGAGGCGGAATGCTCCGCATGTTTCTGTCAAAAACAGAGTCGCGTGATACCTGCAAATGGCATGTTTCATTTTTCAACATCCTTGCGTGTCAACAAACTGATTAACCGCGAAACAGACGGTAGCACACTCTACACAACTTCTTGCCAGCTCGTCACGAAAAATAACCACTTGCCTCCGTGTCCCGCACGATTTTGTCCATTGAGTGTAACAAAATCACAAAAACACTGGCCCCTTTTTCTGTTGTCAACGCTAACTTCCTGTGTTTCGTGTAAACGCAACTCCGTCGTGCTATTCAAGGATGTTATAAATTTATCACTTAGGGCTACTGTGGTCACGCTGTAGTTTGCACTCATCCCACATGTTTCAGCACCCAGCCAGCTACGCGCAGGCAGTTGCATTGACGACAATATAATTAGCCAGAAAATTTCGTATATTGTATTTTCGTTTCAGACAAGCTGACTGTCAACCAGGCAAACTTTCAACCCTAAATCACAAACGGCCAAGAAAGGCGCAGTAGACAGGTGTCGGGACGCAAAACACCCCGCCGCCGGAAGCGGACTTTTAACAAAGATGCGCCCCCATTAATCAAGTCACTCTGTTGTCTCACTCGATCTTGCAACGTTGTCAACTGCCTGCTGTTACACTGGATGGAAACAAAAACTTTCTGACGCGCTTGGATCTTGTTTTGGCAAAAATTTCACCCGAAACATTTCAGCAAGTGAAACCTGAACAAAAGGAATTAAAGAAACTGAGTTCTATTCATTTCGAACTAGCATTTATACTGGAATCAAATCGGATATACTCGCTAAATGGTCGCCCCAAACAGTTTGGTGTCCCAATTTCTGCAAAGTGTCCTCCGACCAACTCTGCTCGTACAAATGATCGCCAGCGGGTGTCTTTCCGTGGAACGCAGTTTGGCAGGTATACATATATGTAGTACAATGCTGATTTTTTTTAAAAATTACGTATCTTCCAAACTTTATCTTCATGATGTTTCTATTTTTGGTGCGTGAAACGGGAGTATTTCCTTTGGCCGTTTTCAAACTTGGTGAGCGGCTTTGACCCGATAGGACCTGCCTGGGTCAAAAGCGAGTATAACACGATTGAGTTAGTTGATTCTTGGGATTCATTAATGCCGATTAGTCTTGACCAGCCTAAAAACTTGTTTCACACAGATATGCGGAACAAGGTTTTACGCTGGTCGAAATTAGTGCCATATGTGAACCTCTAAAGCATCTCAATGCTAAGGTCCCTGAAAACCAACGCACCGTGATCCGATTAGCAAGTTTGATTCAAGTACAAAAGCCCTTACTTTTCGAAATCAAGGTTACAAATCGATTTGCTTTCTTCCTGCAGACACCCGTTGTTTCGAAGGCCAGTGCGCAAGTGCGTTGCATATGTGCGCCACGTGCACGGGCTCGGCGTGTGTTAGACAGGTGAGGAGAGGGTGAAGGGTTCGCTAGGAGGGGGGTGAAAGCAAAAATTCAATTTATCGGCCATTCTGAAAATTGCACTGTAACCCTTACTGTTAATTACTGGAGTTTTCCACTCCCCCCTTACCCCGAAACTTTCCATTTATAGCCCTTGAGGGCTGTAAGTGGAAACGCGTCCAATTCAGCCACGGGGGACAGGATACAGTGGAACACCCAGGCTCACGAAGACAGCAAGGCAGTGGTGTGGTAGGACAACAAACAGTGCAGATACAGTCCGTGACGAATTATGTGGACTTTTTTCAACGCCGCCGCGCGCGGCAAGCGTTGTGCATATAAGAATGCGGCACAACAATCAATAACCGGCTCTAACAGCGAGGCAAAAGTAGCGCGCGCCGAGCGCGCGCGGCATCAATCGATAATCACAAAAATGGCTACGTACAGCGTATGGCAGGCTAAAATTTACCCAAATTTGGACAGTGGCTAAATCCTGGCTATGCACATATAATTTGTCAACGGTAGACCACAAAGTCCATCCGTTGTTACCTCCAATTATAGGATTTTTTCTGAAAAGTCTACCTACCCTTGTGGTGCACCCTAATATGCACAACGCTTGCCGCGCGCGCGGCGGCGTTGAAAAAAGTCCACATAATTCGTCACGGACTGTATTGATATTGGTGTCCTTTTGATGGAGCACCAGATTAACAGGCCCGCTGAACATGACGATTTGACGATGACGGCCAGTGGGTATGCATAAGCTACTTTGGGTACCCATTCACATATACACGTGTTCCCGACCCAATGGTGTTTCCAGTCCCGCAACAACAACCAATCCACCACCGTATTGCACTGTCTACCGACGGGTGTGTTCCTCAGACCCGGCTGTCGAAAGGAGGAAATACCGGGTGCACTGTCTGGTTAGTGGCTAATTCAGCTGTCGTCAACGAAAGTGGCGCTAATTCAATTGTCGTCAACGCGAATGGCTGCCGTGATTGGCGCAACACGCAGTTGGGGCTGGGTGCCTGCCACGCAACGCACGTGGAATGCGACGACGTTAGCGACACACCACCAAACAAGCGACCGCGATGTACTACGGTGTTGTTATGCCACATTTGCATACATATGGTCACAGTCGGTGCGTGCACGACAGAACAGACCACAGACAGGCAGTTGTGCACGAAACACCGGCAGTTTCGTTGACTACATTTGTACAAGCCGCATAACGGATCGCTGGGAATGTAAAACTGAGCCGAGCAAGCAGAATGAATTGATCATGATGTGATTGGGATGACAAATTATGTCAGGGGACAATCGCGTCGTTGTTGTCCTTGAACCCCACCCATGCATACGCCCAAATTCACAATCAGGTCGTATCCCCCCACCGCGTGGTGCCCTGGTTCGTGACCAACTGAGCGGCGACCGCGTTCCGAGTCGTCTGTCCCCTCCGCCTTACGAACGATCGAGCGATCGAATCAGACAGAGACAGATGGCGCCACCAACGTTCAGGTTTGGAGGGACAATAATTGCATTTTGCATTGGCTGGTATTCACGAAACTGTGGAGAGTTCAGTGGATGGGAAAGCTGGGTGGAAGCGGTCGCGTTCAATTACTTCCTCGCGCAAAAGCAATGGAAACCCGCGGCACGCCGCCAATAATCATGCTGCGTTTCAACGACAACAGCAAACGCTCGGTGCACGAATGCACTGTTCCCAACATACATAAGCACACACATACATATATGTAGACATACACGCAGCGCTAAAGGAAGTGCAAACGTTTCAGCGAAACGTTTCCACTCAACTGTCACCTCTCCACCGTTCTGTGAATACCACCCATAACATGAGCAAGGCAAAAAAGAAAAGAGAACAGTCGAAAGGGCAAAGTTCTTTTATATTGCTCTGATTGCTCAGTATTTGGCTCACTGTTCGATTTAGTTTTCTGTTTCAACTCAGGCCTACTTCGATCAATTGTGCAAGCAATGTGGGATGATATAGGTTACATGCGCTCACCGTTATTATATCAATTTTGCTGGTCTCTGCTCCCTTGGATTCTTAACAGTTGCAGATTCGTTTACGCTGTTTTTCGTTTTTTTTTCTACGTTTTATTGCCCAGTCAATTGTCTGGTTGCCGCCGGGGAACAATGACTAGGAAGTTGCGCTGACGAAAAAGGTTGTGGAGGGCGCATCAAAACTTTTGTGCTCGAATCCAAATTAAACAAAATCCCCTCCTTCTTCAGGGATCCCAACGGTCCAACGCCGGCCTTTCAAATTGTTTGCGTTTGCTACAAGTCATACTGTAACGCTGCCTCACGTCGGGATACGGTACTGCACTGGGTTACTGTAACTTTGTCAGTCATCCGGACATCATGGTTATCAATGCGGTGAAGGCACTTGTGATTGACTTGAGATCGGATTTTGAAAATGGGTCTTTTATAATTTTGGGACCTTTTGTGATTGGTTGTGCCGTTACCTGATACAGTACCTGAATTTGTATCTTCTTTTTCAACACCATTTGGATAGACCGCATCTTTTTGGCCAACAGCGAAACATGAGGCAATAATATGTTCAGAGCAGGCTGTTTTCAGTTCATTGTTCAGTGTTACGTCACTGTCATAAAATTAGGAAATGAGAATTAAATAAAAATAACCAATCATATCATGCTTTCTGTGCTAAAATGATGCGGTCCCTGTGGTTTATGGATGGATGTGTAGTATTTTTATCTCATTACAATATCCTCAACATCCTCAATATCTCTTTTGTACATAACAGGTGCGCACTGCCCCTTTTCTACATTCTTGTATGCTGTGCAAGAAGCACACTTCCTCGTATGTACAAGTAGCCTTGATGCTTGTATATGCTTGCATATGCTTGATACAAGTATGCTTGTATGCTGTGCGCATGCTTCCTCGTTGATAAAGAAAAGCGAAGCCCACTGCTTGCGTGCGTGTTTTCACAAACGGTTCCGTACAAAATTTGCTATTCATGACAATTTGAATGTCGTCAAAGCTCGCACCTTTCATTCTTCTGGGTGTATATTACACGCGTATGCAAGATGTGACAGTAATAGTCCAGCTGTTTAGCCATATTCGAATAGTCAACCGACGCACAGGAAGAACCATTCTAAATTTACCAATTTTAGGATTTACGCAGGAAATTTTTTCCATTTTCCAGCATGCCCTCAGTCATACTGGAAAACGGAAACGGAAAACTTGGAGATAAAAACATTTTCATTTCCATTTTCCATTTTCCACAAGGACTAAGAGAGCAATAAGTCAGCTCCGCGCGTGAGTGACACAACGAAATGGAAACCTTTTTCGAGGAGGCCAGATTTCGGTCGTGGGTACAGTTCGAACGACATGTTGTCCCTCGTTCGGGGCTTATCTAGTGTTTCCTTTGTGGGTAGCTCATCCGACAAGGCACTCCAACGTCAACCTGAACTTAACACGCGAAGCCAGATAAACGGCAGTTTCGAACGTGGTACAATCGATCTTCACGTGCATAACAAACATCAAGATCCAGACTCATCAAAAAAAGGTTTCCAGTTTTGTTGTGCCACCTTGTGTAGGTACATATGGATGACCGAGAAATGTTCCTATGCAGACAAAACTGATTCACAGCAGATTATAGTTACAGGATTGCGCATGCCTCGTCGTACTCGGCAGAACACACACTCTGATCTTGATAGACAGACAGACACCTTATCCGCCCGGGAGGTCCGTCGCCTTTCGCTTGGCCGTCCTTAAGATGGTTATAGATTGACGTGTGGGTTCCGGCTAAATGTTTGGACTTGTTTGGATTAGAGTGACTAGAATAATATAGCTTATCGAGATACTGTTGGAAAACTGCTATCCTGAGCTGTTATGCTCTCAACTCCCTATTCGGGTTCCGGCTTTATGGCATACGGCACACGAAATTATTCTTGTAACTAAAAACAGGCTGATATTACAGTGGTCAACTCAAGTGGTCAAATCACTTCGTCAACTCTTGACTTCACCACTTGAGCTGACGTAATATAAGCCACTAAAGCATCGAATATATTGCGTCAGATCAACTTCGAAGGCAAGTCCACGTGCATGCACTTGTTCGTTTGGCGCTCTGATCAAAGTTAGTGTGCCAAGCCAACCCTATCATAAAATACAGCTGAACCTAAATTTGCAGTGCCCAAGTCAACTCTACGCCGATGCATTTCCGTTCAAAGTCTCATATCATAGCCCATTGTGTGCGGTTTGACACTACAGGACCGTTTATGTTCAGTATGCTTACCCATGGCTGCGGCTTTTAGCGCATGAGCCACCCAAAAGCCCACGGCTGGCAGCCCGCTGCGGCTTACATATACATTGCAAGTCCATACATACTGTATAGATGTTTCAGTTCTATAACTCAGTTTCACAATATTTCCGCGGCATAAGCCACATAACAGCCGTACGGTTGCGTTGCTAGGGTCAACAAAGGCAGCATGCGCTCAGAAAGGGCACCCAGCTGATTCAAGCTTTGCGTTTGACTGGCTTGTTTTATGTTCTATCAAATTATCGTCTGTTTTTGGCGACAGCTTTGTATTTTATATTCGATTTTTTCAGTCGGTCGGTCATTAAATAAAGTCTCTATCCTTTCATTCGGGCGAATTGGATGAAAAATAATGTTATTCTAAAAGTGGAACGGTGTTTTCCCACTGGAGGTGTGATAACTGGTTTTTGATTTTTGTTCAGCGATTAACACCCGAGGCTGCATATGTACCTGGGTACTTACTTTTAGGACCCAGGTTGTTGCATATTGAAATTGTTTAGAACCCAGATGTATAACCAGGCCCGCCATGTACATACATGTACAGTGCGAAACAGTAGTTTCGTTATGATATCAAAATCAAGCCGGACCACGTCAGTGAGTTCAATTCTGCTATATTGGACCGTTTTCAGGCCACATTTATTGAAGAAAACAATTGCTCAAAATAGCAAAACTACCAACAAGGTTGCGCGTAAATCCCAATTAAAATGCTCAAATTCACACAAATATCCTCTGACGCGCCTTCGGTGGCACACGCAGTCTCAGCGCTGGACGGCAATGGGTTGCTTTATGTGCACGGAGGAGCGAGGACACTCAAGAATGAAATGCCTGAGAATATCACTTATCGGTTGGCGATTTCTTTTTGTACATTTGAAATTTCGGTCTATCGTCTCTGACGCTATTTGATTGGGCTGATATATTTCTTTTGGCCACTCAATATTTATACACAAATACATTGTACCTATGTAGGTGTTTGGGTTTTGTTTTCTGTTGTGAGATTTAGAATTCTCCACAGTTTGAGCCATCATAAAGGTGCTGTTCAGTTCTTTTCATCTATTTTTTCGCAGATGTGATCCCAAAGACGGCCGATGGATACAGATTTCGGACAGCGGGCCGACTATATCTCACTCAGGTTCAGAATATTTTCTCAACAATATTTCAATTTCAATCTTGCACTTGAACTGACAATATCCTCATGCACTATTCGGCAGTGAAAATCAGGAAACGGACACCCAACCTTCAACTTTATAGTCGCATGATCATTTCGTGTCACAAAGGAAGATTCACTGAACAAAGTCACTATGTGGTTTATGTCATCTGGTTCCCAGAAAAGCTTTCACTCTAAACGGAGTATTGGATACCTTGACCTACAGTATTGGTCGCACAATGACTTTATAAGAATTGGTCAAATTTTTTTCCTGAATCGTAAAGCAGGATAGTGACCGGGCCAGTGACGTTGCGTTGCGAGATTACACACAAAACATGCAGTCAGCAAAATGTTTCAGACCCGCAGCAACGTGGGTGCTCTGCTGGATTATTTTCAGCCGAAAATGTTTTGTGAGAATCACACGTAGCACAGTGGTTAAGAGTGACTGAACGTGAAAATCAGGATTAGTTTGATGAATTCTTATATAGTCATTGTGCGACCAATACCAGCGGCAATTTTTGGCTATTTGGGGCCTGCGCCTGCAGGCTCCACACGCACAGGGCACAAGAGGTCACAGGCGCAGGCTTATGAGCAAGCAGGGGACATGCATGCACGGTGAATACGCAGCAGCCGACCTGGCATGTTTTGTGTTGAGCCTGCGCAGGTTTGCGACCTGCAAGGCGCGCAGGCCTAAATCAGCCAAACATTGCAGCCCCTATTGTGCTTTGCAGCGTGCTTTGTGACGGACCAAGGTCGTTACGTCAACGTGGTCGGTGGATGGGACGGACGGAATCGTTTGGCGAACATTGACACGTTCGACACACATCACGCCAAATGGCTGGATGCTGCACCTACCGAGGGATTCCCGGCTGGTGGAGGTGTGCTGGTCTAGGGAACACTGGTTTTTCAATGCGTTATTGTTTGACATGATATGTTTTCTATTTATCATCTGATGATGACCAAACTCAACTCATTTGTGTGGAGCAGCGTGTTTCTAATATGACATGTCGTTGTTGACGTGAGCGGTACCGGTTTAAGCTCAGTTGCATTGTATGTTTTATTCAACGCTTGAGCCTTCACTGTAAACTTGCATCAGCACAAACAACACAATGTCAGGCACAACGAGATATTCAATATTTTCATGGAAAAGTGGTGCACCTTGTAAAAAGATCACAGCAACGGTGATGAGATCGAATTACAGTTCGTGCGGGGTTACATACTGTTAAGTTTCTTTTGCTGAACTAAAGATTTAGGAAACTAAAAATTGACCAATCAGGTGTTGATGTGGGGAATGTTTGACCCAAGTCCGAGTGCAATTTGTTCACGGTATTGGCAGACCATGTCCTTTCGGCGCGCAGCATGTGCCAGTCCACGTGCCCGCATGTTGACAGCACGTGCCACCCACGCTCATGCAGTCCCAGCGTCCGCCCGGACCCCAACTGCCCGATGTGCAACCCGGCACAAGGAAACATCCTGAAAAGAGAGTGCGGATAAAAGCAAGCCGCCCCGCAGTTTTCTGTGCGGACAAAGATGCTCAATCTTCGTCCACTTTCTGATGTAACATTACGGACAGTGTTTCTGCTGTTTCATCGGCCGCGCACTGCAAAAGCGGAAAAGAGCATTGACCGATATTGATCTTGCTGATCGGTGGCGGTCGCGTGACCTTTTCCGAAGTTTATAAATCGGTCCGATACCGTATAATTCCACAGAGTTTGTGGTGCTGTACGGGCTCCATCTCCCCGCTGTTTTTCACAAATGACGCAAAAAACCGCAAAGAGATGCAACCGGTCAGATATGTGAATGCAATAATGCAAGGGCGGTCCCAGGGTGACCACCGGGCCAGAGGCACCCCCTTTGGTCAAATTGGACAAGCACTAGATAAAATTGACTTTTTGGATTCGGTCCCTCTCTTGGTGGATCGGTGGATCCGCCACCGAGTGAATGGCACGATCAAACCCAAATGGAACTTATCTTCGTGTGATCAGCGCTGTTCCGTCAATGCAGACCACTCTCTTATGTACTTATATACAGGTATTTCCTCGCGCTTGCTGCTTTGATTGACGATTTTCGCTGACAACAGAGGACAGACACAATCAAAAGTTGTGGCGACTTACGATAGTTCGGATTTGTATAGTATTGCTTGCAGCTTGATGTTGTGCAGACATTGTACAGTAATCCGATCGACACGAACAATAGAATACGACCGAGCATGTTTCAGATGATGGTGCTGAATATTCAGGCTGTGCACTAAGATTATCTGCAAAAGTAAAATGTCCCCATTGAAACAATGATGTGTTCAACCGATTTTGACGCAAATACAGCGTTGCTGAACACAAATAAAGCGAATAAACAAAAATGAGCAACGCGGGAAAAATGTAAACCCACCTGTTGCGAAATAATGCTCGTGGCACTTCTTCGTGATTGTTAAAAGTGTACGCCCGCGTTCGTGTGGTATTTCGATGACGCAAATACCGGCAAACGTAAATAATCTGCGTTACAACTCAATCACGAACTGGTAGGTATACTCTGGCAATTCTTTTGGGAGAAACTTTCAACCGCGTTGCCTAATCCGTAAAGCGCATTATGCGTGCACTTTGGCTACCGGAAGTCACGTGACCGCTATAGCCAGTGCACGCATTATGCGCTTTACGGATCAGGCAACGTTTTGAACTCCCAAAAGAAATTGTCAGAGTAGGCCGTTGTTCTGCACTGCGTTGCATTTGTCACCAACCTGCTCAGAACTGCGTGTGCAAAGAATACGCATCTATAGCGCCTGCTGAGTCGGCGCACATATAAATTAAGCGCACAACTGAAGGTGTAACTACAGTCTGCAAAGATTGATTGGGAGGGAAGCTTTGAAATTTGTGGTGAGTGTTTGATGCAGCAGTTTTCCAGATAGTCGCATCCATGAATGGATACCTTTGAAACGTGTTCAACCAGGTGCGGGGGGACCTGCAAATAGCCCGGGCGCGCCGCGGCCTGTGACCAATGGTTTCATTACCGCCAACAAGAAGGGCATTGACCGCATCCAGCCAGCCCCCAAAATGCCGCGTTGAGGGTCATTTCCTGCTGTCATCTGATGCGCTCACATAATGACCTCCTTCACCAGGAGTGCAAGCAGCTGCCTGTCAACCGCCTTATCGACATCGTCAGAGCGCGATCCCTGGCAGCAGCGCAACATCGTGGACATCCCTGCCACGATACGACATCCGACCCTCACACCAAAGGCCAAACGTCGACCTACTCTTCAGTCCAAATTCGCGGGAGCTGTACAACGCAACTCCGGGCTGACGAAGAAGAAGTACGAGCGTACGGCAAAACGCTGAAAGCGATCCACACCGACTTCGTCTCCCAGGACAAGGCGGCACTCAGCGTCAATCGGGTCCCTGGGCACCAGACCACCCGACATCAACCCAGAAGAAGAGTCGCTGGATCGGCGAACAAGATGCACCCTGGCGCAATTACGCAGTGGGCACTGCCGCATGCTGAAATTCATATCGCAATCGCATCTACCCAAAGCATAGAAACGGCTTGCCATGCTGCACCGAGCCTGACACGGTCGAACATCTGTTTCGTTGCAAAAGCCGACCCGTATCCACGAGCCCAATCGATCTGTGGCGTAACCCGATCAAATGCGCAGAAGATCTGTCGGGCAAGGATATTCAGTCAACAATGAGACCACCACGCCGAACGTTGGCAAATAATCAATCAATCAAT
>JASAMV010001161.1:0-23654 GCA_030248065.1 Rhynchonema sp. JSB1_4
ACCACTAGTAATTACCACCACACATTGTGCAGAAAATATACAGTGATAATATGTCAACAACATCCTTGGGTGTTGATAGAGAAGAAAATCATACAACTTGTGCTAGATTATGTGATGTTTCACTGTAGGTAGTGTAATTCATGCACGAAAACCGCAGTAAGAATCGAAGTTCGAACAAACAAACACAGAAATAAGACAACAACAATCAAGTACATTGGTATAGATCTAGCTGCACACAGATACGATACGAACAAGCGGTTCCAAAGAGGTTGGCACCAAAAAAACTCTAACACAGAGTTCAATCAGTGTCAGCTGTGCCAATGACCAAACACTCATTACAAAACAGCAAGAACACCACAATAGAAGATTATAAACAAGACAAGAACAGGCGGGCCACGAAACCGAGAGTGGGCGCTGGGCTGGCTCAACTATGCAGTTCATCAAGTGTCATCCGTTGTTTTTTTTTATCTCCGATGTCTGCTTTGGCGCTCGCGATGACGCGATCCGCTGCCGCTGGTCGATTCGCGACGTCTAAATGTAGGTAAGAAACCAATTCTCTTCGATTAATTATATTCAAAATTTGAAATTGGCGCCCAAATATCAACAACAACAACGTACGAAGACGATGATTTGGTGCTGTGCCGATGATGTCTGTCCTCGTCATCGTAATACTCGCGGTTCGACCGATGCGCGCGATATTGTGCTGGCGGACTGCGCGCTGACTGCAAATGGCAACAAATGCAGTCGGATGAAACATTTTCGGTTTTTTTGTCAATTTTATTTTTATTGGAGGCATGTCACAAGAAATCGACGACAAGTTTCATTTAACCGTCTTTACTGCTCAAGTGAAGCACCTTCGATTTCCTTGTTGTCATTGGCTGGCACGTTAGCGCAACAAAGAAGAAACACAAGAATCACATTTTCCAAGACGAAAACTCCAGCGACCTATCACCTCCATCCGATATACATATTCAGGGGGCCACAGTTCTACACAGAGCACAGATTGTCCCGATGAGGAATCGAATGCAGATTTAGGTCTGGAACGGTGTCGTTGTCGTCGCAACAGCAACTAACCCGTGAGCTACTGCTTGGCACGACCACACTCGACCGATACCGTTTGCTGCTTGCAGCACCGTAGTCCTCGTAGTCCACGTCCCTCGCACGTCGACGCGACGACGAACCCGGCATTGAACTGCTGCTGCTCGCTGTGTACATGCCTGTGCGTGAACATGATTGGAGGTTGCTTAGTGCCAAAGCCCGACTCACAGTCCTGGGTTTTCGACTAAATTTAGGTGCGTAATCTGGCATCTAGAATTTTGAGTATAGGTGCCAGTGGCACCTTGAATTTATGCCTTCGGGGCGGTATTGGCCTTGGTTTAGGTGCCCGCCCCAGAACGTGTTGTTGGCAACTAAAGATCTAAGACTTAAACTAAATGTTTAAGTCTTAAATAGATCTTTTAATTTAGAAATGTTTAAAAACATAAAAACACTTCTATTTAGTAGGTTGCACGTGGCGCCTACGTTGGTCGCATTTGGAAAAAACCCTGTCGCAGCCTGACAGTAGGCGGAACGGAAGCCCGAGAACAAGAATAAATCCTACAAAATTTTTCAAGATACCCGTCCCTTACCAGATAGGTACGGATCAGCTGTGGACTGTGAACTGCTGCTTCCGTAGTACGGGTCCAGGTGTGACTGAAACTGCTAAGTGCGTAAAAAATAATAATACGTTAGACGTCAAAACATTTAATTATTATATTAAATTAATTAATTAAATTAATTATTTAATTAAATTAATTAATTAAACAATTATATTCTAAATATTACAAAATGCAGGACACTCACGTAAGAATAGCCATAACCATACGCGTCAGCGACTGGCTCCAGCAAGGATGGAATCTGAAATACAACAACCAGGTAAAACGCTCCCTCTCGCACATGTTCTTGAACAAAATTTTGACCACCACGCGTGAGCTTAGTTTAAAGGGCTCGGGACATAACCGTAGGAAGGGTAGCAGGGCATAGTGTTATACACCGTTGGAAAGCACTCTGACAGCATATGTCGCGCACATGCTTTAAGCTCCTTGGAGATTCGCTATCTCTTGGTGGAACGACTTTTCGTTCCAGAAAAAGTGAATTTTTCACAACTTGGAACGTCCGGTGCAGTTACCACAAATCAGCTGGACGTCAAGTATCGCATGGAAGGATTACAAAAGCTTCTGGATAACTTATCATCACAACATCAGTCGCTCAAAGCATTGCTTTACTCGGTGAGGGTGCGAAACGTTCCAAAAATCGGCCACATTTTTCGAGAGCACAAGTTTGTCCCTAAATTTCGAGGACGCGCTTTGCGTTCCAGAAATGAAAGTGCAACAGAAAAATAGAGCTTCGTCGAAAGTACCAGAAAATAAGGTTTTTAGATTTAGAAACCCTTATGCAGCGGCGTGACAGGCCGAAAAAGACCCAAAAATTGCCCAAAAGCGGTATAGTCGCATTCATTGGCGGAAATGTGATGTAAATAGGCCACGTATTGCATCGCATTTGAAAGGAAAATGTCAAACAAACGCACAGTCCAACAACCTAGACGACTTTGAAGACTTCAAACTCGATGGAGCTACTGTTGAAGCCATGCAAACCTGAATACGATATTCGGCTATAAGTAGTTTTTGTTAAGAACTATTTCACATCTGATAGCACCAAACGATGTAGCTCTGAAATAGCTATCGAACGATATATGACATGCCCATACTATCTCATACAATGGACAAGAAACGGTCAAAATTCCGAAATCGCACACGGTGACGTGACGGTTCATTCCAGAATCTGCAAAAAAGCAACTTTTTAACCTGTGCTCCTAAGCGTTAGAACTTTTTGGGGCTTGTCATATATCGTTCGAAAGCTACTCTAGAGATACATTCTTTGGTGCTATCACATCTGCAATAGCTATCAACAATGAGCACTTATAGCTGAATATCGTATTCAGATTACTATGGCTGCCCCGGGAGATTTGTAGACCTTGGAGTTTTCGGACCTTGACAGGTTGCTAAACCAGACTTTTCTCTCGATTTTTTGTTGTGAATGCAATACAATCTGTGGCTTTTTTGTGCCACAATTCTGGCGATAAATGTAACCATCTGGCTTAATGGTAATTCAATGGATTTTTAGGCCTGTCACGGAGCTAGCCATGAGTTTCAAAATTTAAAAACCTTATTTTCTGGTACTTTCGACAATGCTCTATTTTCCCATTGCATTTCTATTTCCGCAGCGCAAAGCACGGCCTCAAAACTTAGGGACAAACTTGTGTTCTCGAAAAATATGGCCGATTTTTGGAACGTTTCGCCCCCTCACCGAGTGAAGCAATGGTTTGAGCAACTAAAGTTGTGGTGACAAGTTATCCAGAAGCTTTTGTAATCCTATCCATGCGTTACATGACGTCCAGCTCATTTGGGGTTTCTGCACCGGTGGTTCCAAGTTGTGAAAAAATTCACTTTTTTCTGGAACGAAAAGTCCCTCTACCGAGAGATAGCGAATTCCCAAGGAGCTTAAAACTTGTGTGTAACATAGGCTGTCAGAATGTTTTCCAACGGTATATACCAATATGCCCTGCCACCCTTCCTTCGGTTATGTCCCGAGCCCTTTAAGGTTTACCTATACCCGTCATGTCGAGAAACGTAAAGGTTAGGCTAGGCTATCATACAGGCCGTCAAGGAACAACATCTAGGCAAGCCAAAATTGGCTAGACAACAATATCGCGAATATTGCTCAAGAAGTCGCATGACAAGGGCAAACCTAAACATATCATCAAGATCGACAAGATTGAAACATCCCCTTGGGCAATAAAATAGAATGTGGCTCGCGAGAAAACGGCATAAAAGAACGATACCAGAAAGGTTTGAAGCGGCATTCACACAGTAGTTGAAGATTCGATTTCTTCACCATATTGGAAACAGTATTTTGGAACGTTTGGCCCCTACGTTTCCATATGATAAAGAAGTCGGATCTTCACGTACAGTGTAATGCCGCTTCAAAATCCTCTAGCATCGTTCTTACATGTCGTCTTCTCGGGAGCCACATTCTATTTTATACCTCAAGTGGATCTTTCAGTCTTGTACCGTCCTTTCATGTCGTGAAGCGCGAATCTACTAATTAAAATAGTTCCATAAAGGTAAGTAACCACATTGTCACTTGGGTTTAACGTGCTAGCTCCGATACCGTTCCGAAAACAAGACACTCCAACAGTGACACTAACGTATCCATGTGGCAGGGGCGGGTACCCTCTCGAACTGGTCGCGTATTCAGCACTTCGTCTGGATGGTGGCGGAGGAGCACGTCGACTCATCGCAGCATCACTGGCTGCACTACGCGCTGCTGCCATACGCATACCTGGCATGATAAAGCCTCGTGTCATTAAAAAATAGGTTTCTGCCTGTTTCTATTGCACATCGCATTGCTGCTGGAGACAGGATCGACCAGCGATGCTGTGGCTACTCCTGAGGGGGAATACTGTGCGGGGCTACGAAAGGGAGATGGGGTACCGTACGCAAGATTTTGGGAGGACTGATTTTGGGGTAGGAGGGGCGGGGGAGATTTTTTCAGGAGGAGATGTCGTATGGGCAATCCATCGGCTCATGGCACTTTTTATACACGCAGCGCATGCAGCAGCACACGCCATTTTCTGAACAAAATGTACACTTTGAGCGAGTGACATTCTTTAATGACCACGTTTTAATTTATCCGGTTTTCATTTGCTGCTTGCCATAACACTTTTCTGCACTGTTGCAAAATTTGGGGATGTTTCAACGGATAACTGCAGAGAATGGATGCATTCATTGACGGCAGTAATGCAGCATGCAGCGTGTGCGTGCGAGTGCCATGAGCTGGCGGATTGCCTACCATACTAACAACTTAGAGGGGGTTAAATTTTCATGGGTTAAAATGTCCATAAATCGCGCGAAGCGCGCAATTTTTGCACGGCCGCCATTTCTTTACCAAAAAGCGTACCTTTGGAGTGAAAATTGGAAAAAATTGCGGGAGATACCGTACCTGAAGGATACGGGGCCACATACCGAGGGGATACTGTCCCTTTGGCCCCCAGCCACAGCATTGCCTACCAGGATCAAGGTGGTTTTTCGACAATACAAAACCATAAAAAACATCGAACATAGAGGAGTCCAGGCGAGCAAGGAAAGTCACCCGACACGCAGCAGAGCGTAATCAAAACAATTCAGGTACCTTATTGCAGGGTTGGGCAAAAAATTTTTTTAGGGTTTCGAAAATTTTAAAAAAAAAAAAATTTTTTTTTGAAATTTTCGGGGGAACAAAATGTTCTAAAACGTCCAAAAATGGCCTTTTTGGGGGTTATTTTTTGTCATTTTTTCTCAAGGGTCGAAAAATTTTCTTCACAAAATCACCTTTGGGGCATGTATTTGGTACCTAAGATACCCCAAATGATGTTATTATACCTTCCCTTGGTACATGGGACACAGTATGCATGTGCCTACATGGTACTTCGATGTCATACCCCATCAGGTCGGTCATATACGACTGATTCAGCTGCCCGACAAGTATTTCTGCAGCTTATATTCTCAATTCTGTGTGGTTTATGAGTGAATCTTGCTTATTCGGCCATAAACTGTTGTGTCCGATACCACAGAGCAGCAATCATCGGTCCATATCAAGCACAGACTGTTGGATCGTACCGAAATGACGTAAACACCCTTGATAAGTGATGCAAACCTGTGACTTGTCAATTAAAGTTGCATTTTTTCGCGATTTTGCGCGTTTTTTTAGGCAAATTTGGTAAAATTTCCCCGAATCTCAGACGTTTAAAAAAAAATTTTTTTTAAAAAAAAGAACATTTTTTTTAAAAAAAAAACTTGTTTAAAAAAATTTTTTTTTCCAACCCTGCCTTATTGCCAACTTTGTGACGAGAAGCTTCCACAGCAAACCTGTGCCAATGATGACATAAAACCCAAACAACAACACTGGGCAACACAACGACACATGGACAGAAACCCAACAACCAAACCCACCGCCACCACCTCCCAGCCTATCCCTGAGAGCCCTGGTCTCGGCCCGGCCACCCCCTCCTCGCCTTGACGACCCTGCACCACGCGATGTGCCGGACGCAGACACGAACGGCGGTGGCTTACGGTAATTGTGCTTGTTCTCGGCGTATTGCTGCGCTGCCTTGACCGTGATGTGATCGAAGTCGATACCGTCGTCTAACGGGAACATTTCGCACAACGCTTTACCCACAGTGTGCTGTAATCAGGCAATAATTGTACAGCCCGTCCGCTTGAGCCCATGGAGCGAAACGCTGAATTTCGTGATCATCGAAAGTTTATCCCCTTTCATTCTATATTTTCTTGATCCCCAAGCACTCAGCCCAATCTGTAATATTCTGTCCACTAATAAAATAACACACAATGAACGTCATTGGCTGGCACCGACCACGTCACTATTAAAACGGCAAACTGCATTGCCGCAAATTCTCCGGTGCGCAGGTTCCTTTTCGAAAACTGACCACAGCCTTCGCGACAACCAAGCAAAGGCGTTGGCACCCCCTCTCCAAAAACAGATGTATACCGAACAAATCTAGTCGGCCGGACACTTAAAGGTGCTGGTTAACAACCCTTCGACCGCGCTTGATCTTGGGGGTAGAATATATAAACAAAGTTTGGACGTCGTGTTGCTCGACCTTAATCTGGCGAGCCGATTGGTTGCTTCCTGATGTTTCACGGCTACGTTGAAGTTTGCCCCTGGTGAAAAAAACTGAAAAAAATTGAAACGCTGCTGTGACGCGAATATGCCGTTTTAAAGTTGGATACTTGAGTGACAGCAACCTCCAACATTGTGGCAAAAACTGCAATGCACAATAGCTATTGAAACGTCCGCATTGATGAATAAAAAAATGAAAGATTTCAGAAACCTGGTCATTTTTTGCTAGGATTTTGTACTCGTGTAATTTTAAGCATCTGTGGTAAATGAAATAAGTCGTCAATTACAAATAAAAATCCTCTAATTATCAGGTTCCTTGTTTGTGCTTCCCAGTATTCAAAACCCTACACAGCTCACACAATGTTTACCACAACATGCGCAATGCAGCCTTTCCAATGCGCACACACACAAAGCTTGCCAGCTGTGAAACATTGCTGTGTTGTCGCTGTGCCGGCTGTGTGTTGTCGTTGTGTGTGTGCTGTGGAATGGCTGCCTTGCGCATGTTGTGGTAAACATTGTGTGAGCTGTGTAGGGTTTTGAAAACTGGGAAGCACAAACAAGGAACCTGATAATTAGAGGATTTTTATTTGTAATTGACGACTTATTTCATTTACCACAGATGCTTAAAATTACACGAGTACAAAATCCTAGCAAAAATGACCAGGTTTCTGAAATCTTTTATTTTTTTATTCATCAGTGCGGACGTTTCAATAGCTATTGTGCATTGCAGTTTTTGCCACAATGTTGGAGGTTGCTCTCACTCAAGTATCAAACTTTAAGACGGCATATTCGCGTCACAGCAGCGTTTCAAATTTTTTCAGTTTTTTTCACCAGGGGCAAACTTCAACGTGGCCGTGAAACATCAGGAAGCAACCAATCGGCTCGCCAGATTAGGGTCGAGCAACACGATGTCCAAACTTTGTTTATATGTTCTATCCCCCAGATCAAGCGCGGTCGAAGGGTTGTTAACCAGCAGCTTTAAGTCACAAGTCTGATCCCCATACCTGAATCTCGGTGCCATCGCGTCCAATCTTGACAGCTTTGTTCTCGTTCATCGGATTGATCAAATGCATCGTTCTATCGAACGGCAACGGTTTGCGACAGATCCACTGCAGACGGAAGATACCTGTGTGACAAAATGATTTTTGGTTGCAGCAAAACATCAAAGGGCATAATTTTGACCAGCACTAAAGAAGAATATGAAAAGAAAACCACTCTCATTATTATGAAAACCTACCCCCCAAACGAGCGGGGTCCATGTTCGGGGGCAACACCCAATTCACCGGGGATGCGTCACGAATACAATGCGATGCCAAACGTGCGAAGCCTGGAATAAAATGTCGCAAATAATTTATTCGACTATGATCGTGTTTAACTGTAACAGGCTGGCGAGAGCGTACTGGTGATGAAAAAGTGGTCGTTTTTTCGGTCCCGACACCCGACGGTCAGCCCCAGACATATGCGGCTCAAAGAATAGCTTTTGTTCAGGGAGAATTAGTTCTCAAGATATTTCCTTTACTCGAATGTACCAGGAAGGCGCAGAAAGCATTGTGTTGGCGTCGCTCTTATTAGAAAAACCTGCGCATTAACGAGGAAATTTCTCTAACTGTTGCCTGAAGTCTTTTATTTTGATTGTCGGACGTCGGATTTTTTTGAAAGTGTAGGTGGCGGGTATCCCCCAGATCCCTAGTTAGTTTACCACAAGGACTTTCATTTTGAACTACATACAGTTCCGGGTGCAATTCTAGGCTGAAATTGAAGTCGCGTGCACGCGAAGTTACGTCGACTTTTGCCTATACTTTGCACTGTTTCGCACGCGCGTGCACGCGACTTCAACTTTCAGCCTAGAATTGCACCCGGTACTGTAGTACAAGTTGTCAGCACCACATAACCTGCGTAAACACAAGCCACACGGAAAACAACTTTATGAGAGCACACGCTCACCTTGGAAGGAGCCACTTCGCTCCACCGAAAACACCAAGATCACATTCCGCGTATCGTTAAATCGTTCATTGAGCATGCGTTGATTCCAGGCAGTCGTTGCCCAAACACCCTAAAACGATCGCACAAGTACAGAGGCGCACTAGCGAAGCGAAGACTGCTTCAAGATTTTCGCTGAACTGAACCCCCTGCAAAAAATGGGTGGCGTGGCGGAAAACCGACCTTGGCCTTCGACAAGCTCACATTTTCAGCGTTGGCACTTTTGATCAGAAAGAAACGCGCGTCGGTGAAGAACCAGCGAACATCCTTGCTTTCGCCGCACGTTTTCACGCGTTTCTGCTTCTTACGACTCGAAACACTGCCGTCGCTCTGGCGTGCTGAAGACGAATAACGATTTCATTGGCTTTCTTTATTTTCATTTTTAACGCAAAGAAAAGCAAACTACATTAATATTATGCCATCGCAAGCCAAACTTAAATAGAATCAGTGAAACATTTTCGTGTTTTTCTTAAATTTTTTTAACGTTTCGCTACAAATTAATCTGATTCAATTATCGATCGTCATTGCGACCATAAATAAATACGACCAGCAAAACATTTACTGACAACGACCGTTTCAAACCGATTCGGGCAGATTCCGATTATTTTCGGGTTTCAAATTCTCAACTGATTCGACTCTGGCCGCTTCTCTATTCTTGTAACTGAAAATTACAGGCTGGCCTGACCTAACGGACGGCCAAGAAAGAACCGCCGCACCAATAAGTGAATGCTAAAAACATCATCCCTGAGGGGTCTCACATTTGGAAGTCGTTGCTTTTTTCTTCTTCGAATCTTCACTTTTCTTATCCTCATCAACCTCTTCGCCACTTTCTGCAAATAAGATCGAAGGTGAGATAAGCGGTATACAATCAAACACGATGTGAAAATTGAAAAATATATAATGAACAATTTATATAGTGTGTAAAAAAGGCAGAAAAACATTAACCAACCAGCCGAGCTGGACTCCTCCGATTCAGATTCGCTCTCTTCGTCCGACTCTTCACTGCCCTCTTCACCGCTTTCTTCAGCAGTCTACAAAATTGGGCAATCAACCAGTTAATCATTGAAAAATGCAAATCCATGTCGATATCAAATAAAGTGACGACTATATCCGGATTAAAAACGGCTGCACTACACATTCACAGTGAAACAAATTTCAAAACACAGCGGATGTTTTACACAATGCTCTGGCACATCTATCCAAAGCACGGGACAACCTCCTTGCTGTCGATCTGTCCCTCCTCCGCCTTATCATTATTATTGTTGTTATCGTCCTCCGCCGTTTGTCCGCTGAATATGCCACTGGCGATCGCAATATCGATCTTGCGATTCATGCGTTCGATCTGCAAGCGGCAATCATTGTGACAAAAAAATCAAATATCACTAGATTTGAAATCGGTCCTGATTTATGTGACCAATAACTTGGGCTTAGGTTTGTTTTGAAATTACGGGCTTCTCTTGTTGTCAGCACGCTCTTTTGTTATGCCGGAAAAATAAGAATTATTGACTAACGCAAATTACCAATTTCGCTTTGGACCAGTGGCAAACATTTTAAAACCGACAAAACTATCGACAGGGTAAGCCAAGATCAACGTGAAAAAAAGGCTCACAAAGTCGGGCCATAAAGTTACAGCTCGCAGTGAACATTAAAAACAAGAATAAGACACACTGCAGACGATACCTGTTAGTTAGTTTTTTTGCGTCGACACCCACTCAATAATACATAAATAAGAAGATAAGTGAAAGAAGCTAATTCAGACGGGGTGGAGTACGGACATGATACCTGTTCATGATCATCAGTGGACATCACCAGTTCATCTTCGTCAATTTGCGCTTCGTCAACTTCGACAGCCATCAAGGTGCCCGGAGCCACATCTGAACCACACAAGGAAAAAAATAAGCAATAAATTTCATCTTTCTCTTTTTATCAAACCCACCGGTTTTGACTTTGACATCCGTTGTTCCACTCGTCTCTACTTTTTCCTCGCCGTTAGTGACTGTCGTATTGCCTGTTTCCGTCGGTTCTGCTAAAAATGAGCCTGTGATAAGTCAACGATGATAACTTTCACGCTATTATGAACTGCTGGCTAAAATTGCACAAAATTCCGAAAACACTATCTCAAGTAAGCATGTAGTAGTAATATTCTGTGTAGCTGCATGTAATGACCTGAAAATCACTTTTGGAAACGCACTTGACTGAAACGCTGAAATACTTCACGACCAAATGATCCCTAATAAACAGTGATCTTACCATCATGGGATCACACTTCAACACAGAGACACATTCACACACATGAGACACAGTTCTGGCCAGGTCGTCTTTTAAAAGACACCTGTGTGTGGCGAGAGAGACAGACAGTCCTCCTTTCAATCTATCTCTCTGTTTTAGTAGAGCCAAGCCATGCAGCATCGCGAGAGGCTCAGTCTCTAAGTCCACATTTTTTGTCCTTTTGGCACTCGTCATGTCAGCCACAACGAGCGTGTGATATGTGATTGTCCTATACAAACGTCCTTGTGCTTGTGAAACGTCGCGTGCTGAGATTTTGGCCATTGAAAGTTCTAAATACGCGAAGCGAAGTCCTGTGTGTGTGTGCGAGGCGGCGATGCGAAAAGTTTTTTCTGAATTTGATCGCCTCATTGATTCAATGGCTGCTGAATTGAGCGGCCGCTAAATAATGATATGAATTGAATGATAATCAGATCTGATCGATCCATTGATTGAATACGTCCTTCCAATTCCGATGGACCACTTTGAATCAGCGTTCCACGTGAGTCCATTTTGTCGATGCTGACGCTTACCATCGGTGGCTGATGGATTAATCGATTGATTAATTGATTGCTTATCGATTGACGCGGTCGCTGATCGTTTTTTCACATCGACATCCAGCTGTATATCATCGCTTGACGTGGTTGTTGTTGTCGTTTGACGTTGCTCGATTGATGCGGCGGCTACCGGATTTGATGATGCCGCTGAAAACAGTCACATCAACAGATCATTTCGATTAGAAGGGCAGCTGGGTTGCACTGCCACGCTCCTGGCTGCGCCATTTTTTTTGCAACGCAATATGAGCCGAAAGAGGAGGCGGTTCGAGACAAAGAAATCGCCATTTTCGTTTTTTGGCATGGAAATTGTCGCCTGGTTGCAGTTCAGACACTTTTCTTGAATATTTGAAACTGACAGACGAAGTACAGTAACAGGCCAATCAGTGGGTGGAATGAAATTGGCGAAAAGCATTTTATTTCGGCACCAGAAAATTCGTTTTCTCGCGGTCGCGATCCTTTCTGCATTTAAAGCACATCGGTAATTCTCTCTTGGCTGGGTTCAAAAAAATAATATTTGACGTGAGGTTCCGGTCGGGTTTGTCGATTGTCGAAAGGCCCGATTTGATATCATTTATAGTGCCGAGTCAAAAGTCCATTTTTGCGAAAGAAACCGAAAAACCACTTTTTTCCGAACGGATTTCGGAGGTGAAAAAAACCACAAACAGACAAGAACCTCAAGCCCCGAGGTACATACCGCACTGCTCCCAACGGCCCTTCTATTTTTTTCAAACGAGTTAAATACCCCTCTTCTATTGGAACGGGAGCGAGGCATGCTGTTCTGCTGGACCACCCCTCAACTGGCCAGGGCATTGGGGGAATACAATAATGTTGGTATTTTTATGTTGCCCGTCGACAATACTACACATTTATTGTGACCAGTGGTGTCGTTAGGGGGGTTGGCGGTTACCCCCCTGGTATGGGGTATGGGAAATCGGCCGGGGGTATGGGGTATGGGAAGGGAAATTTTTCATTTTTGGAACAAGCAAGACGACTTTTTGACCCCGATTGACCATTTTTCGCCTAAAAATATCAAAAATCGCTTGCTGCCGCAAGAAAACTCTGTTTTAGGCACTGTTAGACCACTTTTTGTTTTTTTCGAAGATTTCTGGGGTCATTTTTTCAGAACCCCCGGGTATGGGAAATTTTTGAATTTTTGGAGAAACCTCCCCTGGTATGGAAAATTTTTGATTTTTGGGGGTATGTATGGGAAATTTCCCGAAAATTGGGCTGGGTGGGTATGGGAAAATTTCGATTTCTGAACGACACCACTGATTGTGACATGACAAAATCGTCGTTTTACCACTTCTTCCGTTTTACCACAAAAAGTTCGATCGTTCAATAAAAATTTTCGCTATTTTGAGACCAAAAACCACATTTTCCGAAAAACACTAAAAAGAGGTTACTTTTCCGGGACACGTCGACTCTATGTTTAAAAATTAGAGGGTCTGAAAAACGCGTTTTTGTTCTTTTTCTGGCGGACCTTTTCTGGTCGGCCACTGTACTCCCGAAATGGAGCATCCCCAAATGTACAGCCGATTCAGCCGAATGAAACCGCTGGCCCTGGTTGCTTGATGTGACATGTGGTGAGTAGATCAAACAAAAGAAACAAAAAACACAAACCGTCATCTTGTTGGTGCTGCGTGTGATCAGGTGGTTGCGATTTGGCGTCGTCGTCATCATCAACGACGTCACCATCGGGCTCAACCGAGACAGCGCTGGCGGTCGACAGAGCAGAAGCAGCTTCTTCTTCGTAAACCAAATCGTGATCTTGATGATCATCCATATTCCGAATCCGAAATGACGGTGATTTTTTAGGAAATGGAAAGGATTTTTTTAGGCCAGATGGAAGCCGAGTTGAGCCAATTAATTAAACAGACGCCACAGACAAGACGATTGAAGGCAATGCGTGCGATCAGGAACAGGAAACAGTCGTTTGATTCAGCGAGATTCACCGCCACATCAGCTTGCTGCAACAACAGGGGCCCGGAACACAAAGAGCCGAATTGGCCTAAACTCTAAACCATAAAGTTACCGTATTGTCGGAAATAGAACCCGGGGGGTCTATCTTTTCACTGGGGTCAGAGTAGTTCCTGGTCCGGCGGGGGAAATTAGTGTACCTCCCTGCTTTTTCGGAGGGGAAATTAGTGTACCTCCCTGGGGGGGAAGACCCAAAATCAGGAATAAGTCACTTTTTGAGGTAGAAAATTTGACCTATTTTTACCCCTTTTTGGAAAAAGTTCTTCATAAAAATGGCATTTTGGCGACTTTTGAGAACCTTGACCTGAAAATCACACATTTTAGGCCTAAAAATGCCCATTTTAGGCAAAAATTGGGGGAAATTAGTGCACCCGGAGCCGGAGGGGAAATTAGTGTACTAGTGTACCTTATTTCGAGCCATTTGGGTGGGGTTCAATTAATGGGGGGCAGAGGTCGCAATCGGGCCGGGCCGGGCCGGGGCGCGATTTTGGGCTTTTGGCTCGCGCCGGGCCGGAGATTTGGAGGGTCGGGTCGGGCCGGGCCGGGCACCCCAGCCCGAAGCTTCTGAAGTGACTTATTTTACAGAAAAAGTAGGGATTTTTTGTCAAAAATACTAAAATTTCTGACGGATTCGGCAAGTAAGTGATCAGTATTGTCTATCTGACGACCTTTTCATGGAAAACAATGTATTTTCAACCAGTGGTGTAGCTTAGCTACTCAGGCGGGGCGGCAACCAACTGTACCACCAAAAATGTGGGACGGCAACCTACCTACCAGAGGTCGCAATCGGGCCGGGTTTGGCCGGCCCGGCCCGGCCCGGCCCGACCCGTACCCCCAAATCTCCGGCCCGGCCCGGCCCGAACCCCCAAATCTCCGGCCCGGCCCGGCCCGAATTTTTGGCTCAGATTTTAACCCAATTTTTGTCATAATTTTTGCGATTTTTGAATCAATTTTTTTTGTTGAAATTTCATTGTTTTCCATGAAAAAGTCGCCAGATAGACAATACCAATGGTGTGGCTGGGGGGTCCCCCCTAGGTACAGTAGGTAGATGACGCGCCATCCTGGTACAGTAGGTAGGTCGCCGCCCCCGGCTGGTACAGTAGGTTGCTATTTTTGGCTCAAAATGGTATAAAATCCATATTTTTCATTCCAAATAATCGAAAAATTTTGAGGGTTTTAAGAGTACATTTTCATCTAAACTTGGACATAAAAAATTTTGTTCCCCCCTAGCTCGGCCGGTCGGTACAGTAGGTAGGTTGATTTCAGGCCTTTCTGGTGGTACAGTAGGTTGATTGCACGCCTGGGTAGCCACACGACTGGACAATGCTGATCACTTACTTGCTGAATCCGTCAGAAATTTTAGTATTTTGGACAAAAAAACCCCTACTTTTTCAGTAAAATAAGTCACTTCAGAAGCTTCGGGCCGGGGTGCCCGGCCCGACCCTCCAAATCTCCGGCCCGGCCCGGCCCGAGCCAAAAGCCCAAAATCGCGGCCCGGCCCGGCCCGGCCCGAAGTCGGGCCGGCCCGATTGCGACCTCTGCTACCTACTGTACCGGCCGGGCTAGGGGGGAACAAAATTTTTTAGGTCGAAATTTTGAAGAAAATGTGCTCTAAAACGCTAATTTCGCGCGTAGCGCGCGATTTATCGCCTATTTGGAGTGAAAAGTACCGATTTTCTAGATTTATACCATTTTGAGCCAAAATTCGCAACTTACTGTACTAGCCGCCGAGCGGCGACCTACCTAGTGTACCAGGATGGAGCGTCAACCAGTGGTGTCGTTGGGGGGGGGGGGGGGGGGTTGGGGGGGGGGGGTTACCCCCCCCTGGTATGGGGTATGGGAAATCGGCCGGGGGTATGGGGTATGGGAAATTTTTCACTTTTGGAACAAGCACCCCTAAGAAATGACTTTTTGACCCCGAGAAGTACCAAAATTGGCCATTTTTCGTCCAAAAATGTCAAAAACCGCTTACTACCGCAAGAAAACTCTGTTTTAAGCACTTTTTAGACCAATTTTGGCGCTTTTAGAAGATTTTTGGGGTCATTTTTTTCAAAACCCCCACCCTCGGGTATGGGAAATTTTTGAGTTTTTGGAAAACCCCCCCCTGGTATGGGAAATTTTTGATTTTTGGGGGTATGTATGGGAAATTTCCAGAAAATTGGGCTGGGTATGGGAAAATTTCGATTTCTCAACGACACCACTGGCGTCAACCTACCTACCTACTGTACCTTGGGCTAGGGGGGACCGCCCACCCAGTGGTGTCGTTGAGAAATCGAAATTTTCCCATACCCAGCCCAATTTTCGGGAAATTTTCCATACATACCCCAAAAATCAAAAATTTCCCATACCAGGGGGGGGGGTTTCCAAAAACTGAAAAATTTACCATACCCGAGGGTGGGGGTTTTGAAAAAAATGACCCCAAAAATCTTCTAAAAGCGCCAAAATTGGTCTAAAAAGTGCTTAAAACAGAGTTTTCTTGCGGTAGTAAGCGGTTTTTGACATTTTTGGACGAAAAATGGCCAATTTTGGTACTTCTCAGGGTCAAAAAGTCATTTCTTAGGGGTGCTTGTTCCAAAAGTGAAAAATTTCCCATACCCCATACCCCCGGCCGATTTCCCATACCCCATACCAGGGGGGGTAACCCCCCCCCCCCAACGACACCACTGCGCCCACCCCCCTGCAGCGCCGTTGTTTTCAACTCGGCCTGGGCACAATACCACTTTTGACACCCAATACCACCAATACCCAATACCGGCCCTGTACCAATACCCAATACCAATACCAAATTGGTGACCCAATACCAATACCGGGTGAGACCCAATACCCAATACCAGATCAATACTACTGAAGTGCCTGGTATTGGGTTTTGTATTGGGTTGGTATTGGTATTGAGTAGTGGGTTGGTATTGGGCAGTGTAGTTCCTGGGGGGGAGGGGGGTCCCCCCCCTCGGGTACGCTATCTCCCCCTCAGGTGGTACACTATCCCCCTATCTCCCCCTCCGGGTACACTATCTCCCCCAATTTTTGCCTAAAATAGGCATTTTTAGGCCTAAAATAGGCATTTTTATACCAAAAATGTGTGATTTTTAGGTCAATGTTCTCAAAAGTCGCCAAAATGCCCTTTTTATGAAGAATTTTTTCCAAAAAGGGGCAAAAATAGGTCAAATTTTCCACCTCAAAAAGTGACTTTTTCCCGAATTTGGGTCTTCCCCCCCCTTCCCCCCCTCGGGGGTACACTATCTCCCCCTCCGAAAAAAACGGAGGGTCCGCTATCTCCCCCTCCGGACCAGGAACTACACTGGGTATGGGTATTGGTCTTAGTATTGGTTTGGTATAGGCAATCCAGCCGCTGATGTCACAGCCGCGAAATCTACAGTATACCAGAATCTGAGCCATTACACCGTTTTTCGACTTATACATGAAGCGATTTTTATTTAGTTCACTGTTTCATGCTGTTTCATGCCACGCAGCTGAGTATAACTGTGTAAGCCGAATGGGTCTAAAGAGGTACAATTTTATAACGCAGGGAACTTTTCTTTGGGCCACAGTTTGAGATAGAGTTGCTCCACTAATTTTGACCAGCGTAAAAGTTATTCCTCTACCGCTAATGAACATCTTTTACGCTGGTCGAAATTAGTGGAACAACTCTATCTCAAACTGTGGCCCAATGAAAAATTCCCTGTGTTGTAAAATTGTACCTCTTTCGAGCTGAGTATAGAGCACTCAGCTCAGCCGCGTGGCTGAAAAGCAGCCTGAAACATTGAACTACGTGAATATCGCTTCATGTCTAAGTCGAGAAGCGGTGGAACATCTCAGCCTCTGGTATACTGCAGATTTTGCGGCGGTGACATCAGCGGCTAGATTGCATATATTGGGTTCTTGGTCTGGTATTGGGTTGGTATTGGGTTTGGTATTGGTTTGGTATTGGGTTTTGAGTCAGGTATTGGCTTTGGTATTGGTTTGGTATTGGGTTTTTCTGGATTAGTATTGGGTATTGGTTTTGATCCAATACCTGGGCAAACCCAATACCAACACCCAATACCAATACCAGGCCAGCTTCAATACCAATACCAGAATTAGACCCAATACCAAACACTGGTATCGGTATTGGGTGGTATTGGTATTGCCGGTATTGGGTATTGTGCCCTTCCCACCCATATTTTCAACCAAAAAAATAGGTTCAAAAAAATCGCAAAAATTATGACAAAAATCTGAGCCAAAAATTCGGGCCGGGCCGGGCCGGCCCGATTGCGACCTCTGATGGGGCATGGGGTTCTATTTCCGACAATACGGTAACATAATCCTAAACAATTAACACTAACGTTAACAACCTCAACGTACATTTTTAGTGGCAGTTTTTTCGGAAAAATACGTTTACCGTAAAAACCTAAATACAGCCCCCCGGAAACCCCCCCGTAATACAGCCCCCAAAAAAGGGGTCAGTGAATTAATAGAGCCCCCCCTAACTAAGTAATATCCCTTATACAGTAGTGTACCGTAAAAACCTAAATAGAAGGGGGCTCTATTAATTCACTGACCCCATTTTGGGGGCTCTATTACGGGGGGGGGGGGCTCTATTCCGGGCTCCGGGGGCCTCTATTAATTCACTGACCCGCAGTGTAGTTCCTGGTCCGGCGCGGCGGTTAGTGCACCTATCCCTTTTTTCCGTGCGGCGGTTAGTGTACCTACCTGCAGTGTAGTTCCTGGTCCGGCGCGGCGGTGAGTGTACCTACCCCTTTTTTCCGTGCGGCGGTTAGTGTACCTGCCTGGGGGGGGAAGGGGGGAAGATCCAAATTCAGGAAAAAGTCACTTTTTGAGGTAGAAAATTTGACCGATTTTTGCCCCTTTTTAGAAAAAATTCTCCATAAAAAGGGTATTTTGGCGACTTTTGACATCATTGACCTAAAAATCACCCATTTTAGGCCTAAAAATGTCCATTTCAGGCTCAAAAATGCCGATTTTAGGCAAAAATTGAGGCGGTTAGTGTACCTGGCGCGGCGGTTAGTGTACTAGTGTACCTTGGTCGCGGCGGTTAGTGTACCTTAGGGGGGGACCCCCTCCCCCCAGGAACTACACTGCCTACCTGGGGCCTGGGGGGAAGGAAGAGAGGAAGACCCAAATTCAGGAAAGTCACTTTTTGAGGTAGAAAATTTGACCGATTTTTGGCCCTTTTTGGAAAAAATTCTCCATAAAAAGGGTATTTTGGAGACTTTTGACAACATCGACCTAAAAATCACCCATTTTAGGCCTAAAATTGCCTATTTTAGGCAAAAATTGAGGCGGTTAGTGTACCTGGCGCGGCGGTTGGTGTACTAGTGTACCTTGGTCGCGGCGGTTAGTGTACCTTAGGGGGGGACACCGCTCCTCCCCCCCAGGAACTACACTGCTGACACGAACCTGAAAAATTGTTCCCAGAAATACCCTCAAAAACCCCTAAAAAGGGGTTTGAAAGATTGTTTTTTCGCTTGTAATCGCATTTATTCGTGTCTATTCGTCAATAAGAGGCGTATTATGTGCTCTGAACGAACAACAGACGTGCATCATAAATGTACCCGAGGTCGCAATCGGCTCGGGCCGGCCCGGGCGGCCGCGATTTTGGGGGTACGGGTCGGGCCGGGCCGGGCCGGAGATTTGGGGGGCTCTATTCCGGGGGGGCCTCTATTAATTCACTGACCCGAACCTGAAAAATTGTTCCCAGAAATACCCCCGAAAACCCCTAAAAAGGGGTTTGAGAGGATGTTTTTTCGCTTGTAGTCGCATTTATTCGCGTCTAGTCGTCAATAAGAGGCGTATTATGTGCTCTGAACGAACAACAAACGTGCATAAATGTACCTGTGCACAGCAGAGGTGGGAATCGGGCCGGGTTACCTCGGCCCGGCCCGGCCCGACGAGGTCCGGGGGTCGGCCCGGCCCGGCCCGACAGTTCGGGCCGGGAAGTCCGGCCCGGCCCGGCCCGACTTGGAAAAAAGTCGGCCCGGCCCGATTTTTTCGGCCCGACTTTTTCTGATGATATTTTGAAACAATTTTTTTGGTGCAAAAATTGGCGAAATTACTGTTTTTTGGTTTAAAAATACCTGATAATCATGGAAGTCGGTACTAATTTGCAGAATCGCGAGAAATTTTGGCAAATTTAGCCTAAAAAATCACGATTTTTTATTGAAATTCGATGATGTCGGGCCTTTTCGGGCCGGCCACCCCGGCCCGGCCCGGCCCGACATTCCGAAAAGTCGGCCCGGCCCGGCCCGACCGTTCGGGCCGGAAACCTCGGCCCGATTCCCACCTCTGTGCACACAGTGTAGTGGCAGGCAGATGGTTTTGCAATTGCAAGGTACCCTTGGGGGGGATGGATCCAGATGGTTGCAAGCAGTGTAGTACTTGGTCAGGGTGTTGACGATAGATAGATTGGGACCGGAAATGTGTTGACGATAGATAGATGACCCAAGTCCGAAATCTGGGGGGGGTCGACCCAAACTTGTTGACGATAGATAGATGGTGGGGGGGGGGGTCGCCAAAAATCAAGGTATAGTATAGTGTACTAAGTTGGTAATAATGTGTAAATATTCATGAAAATGTACTAAGATGCACTAAATCCGCGCGTAGCGCGCGATTTTTTGCCTATTTGGGACAAAAAATACCGATTTTGAGCCATTTTGAGGCAAAAATACCCATTTTGGGGTCGAAATGTGTTGACGATAGATAGATTGTTCCCAGAATTTGTTGACGATAGATAGATTTGCCCATAAGTGTTGACGATAGATAGATGAAATCAAAAAGTGTTGACGATAGATAGATGAATTTGGGGGGACCCCCCCACCTCCCCCCAAGTACTACCCTGGTTGCAAGGTACCCCCCTACCCAGCCTCCAGAAGGTTGCAAGGTACCCCTGGGGTCCGAAAAAAGGGTGTGTTTTGCATGCTTTTTTCTGCAAAATTGGCCGAAAAATTGGCCCAAAAAATCGGTACTTTTTTGCATTTTGGCCGAAAATTTGCCCAAAATAGATATTATATGGTGGTTTGCGCGCGGAGCGCGCGATTTTTGGGGTTTTGAGGTCGAAAAACACCCATTTTTGCCTATAAAAACCATAAATTGATGGTTGCAAGGTACCCTCCGGGGTGGTTGCAAGGTACCTACCAGAGGTGGGAATCGGGCCGGGTTACCTCGGCCCGGCCCGGCCCGACGAGGTCCGGGGGTCGGCCCGGCCCGGCCCGACAGTTCGGGCCGGGAAGTCCGGCCCGGCCCGGCCCGACTTGGAAAAAAGTCGGCCCGGCCCGGCCCGGCCCGATTTTTTCGGCCCGACTTTTTCTGATGATCTTTTGAAGCAATTTTTTGGTGCAAAAATTACTGTTTTTTTGGTTTAGAAATACCTGATAATCATGGAAGTCGGTACTAATTTGCAGAATCGCGAGAAATTTTGGCAAATTTAGCCTAAAAAATCACGATTTTTTGTTGAAATTGGATGATGTCGGGCCTTTTCGGGCCGGCCACCCCGGCCCGGCCCGGCCCGACATTCCGAAACATCGGCCCGGCCCGGCCCGGCCCGGCCCGGCCCGACCGCCGGAAACCTCGGCCCGGCCCGGCCCGAACGTCGGGCCGGGCCGGGCCGGGCCGGCCCGATTCCCACCTCTGGTACCTACCCTTCCCCCCCCCCATCCCCCCCCCCCCAAGGGGTGGTTGCAAGGTACCTACTCCTTAGGGAGGGGAATCCCCCCCATCCCCCCCAGCCACTACACTGCCTGTACACCACTATCAAGCGTTAATGCACTACTGTATAGGCATAGTAGTGGCTGGGGGGGGGGTTACCCCCCCTCTCAGTACTTACCTACCACAAAACCCGAGGGGGGGGTTGAGTACTTACCTCTCACAACTCCGAATCATACCTCTCACAAGCAATTTTATACCTTTTTAAGGCAAAAATCGGTGTTTTTCGACCTTATTTTCCCAAAAATCGCGCAAAACCACCCATAATACCTATTTTTAGGCGATTTTCGGCGAAAATTTTGAAAAAGTACTATTCTTACCTCAATTTTTGGCCAAAATTGTATCACAAAAACGGTGTTTTTTCGCCTTTTTGGGTGACCAAAATCATACCTCTCACGCTTCCGGTCCCAACCCCGCATCATACTTACCTCCCACACATGGGCCTGCCACTACACTGTGTATAGGGGATGTTACTTAGGGGGGGGCTCTATTCCGGGGGGGGCTCTATTAATTCACTGACCCCTTTTTGGGGGGGCTGTATTATGGGTGGCAGTGGTGTAGCTACCCAGGCGGGGCGGCAACCTACTGTACCACCCAAAATGCGGGGCGGCAACCTACCTACTGTACCAGCCGAGCTAGGGGGGGGGGTCGTACCACTTGGGGGGGGGGGGGTCATCTGGAAACCGAAATTTTTTATGTGTAAATACGGAAGAAAATGTGGCCTAAAACACTAATTTCGCGCGCCGCGCGCGATTTTTCGCCTATTTGCAGACAAATATGCTAATTTTATGCAATTTTAAGCCAAAAATGAATGTTTTCGGTGAAAAGTTAGGTGGGGCGGCAACCTACCTACTGTACCAGTGGAGGGGCGGCAACCTACCTACTGTACCAGGCGAGGGGCGACAACCTACCTACTGTACCTAGGGGGGGGGGGGCCCCCCCCCCCCCCCCCCCCCCCCCCCCAGCTACACCACTGATGGGTGGGCACAATACCCAATACCCACACCCAATACCAATACCAATACCAGTGTTTGGTATTGGTATTGGGTCTAATTTTGGTATTGGGTATTGGGTATTGGTATTGAAGCTGGCCTGGTATTGGTATTGGCATTGGGTATTGGTATTGGGTTTGCCCAGGTATTGGGTCAAAACCAATACCCAATACTAATCCAGAAAAACCCAATACCAAACCAATACCAAACCCAATACCTGACTCCAGTGTAGTTCCTGGTCCGGCGCGGCGGTTAGTGTACCTACCAATGGTGTGGCTGGGGGGGGGGGGGGGGGGGGGGGGGTCCCCCCCAAGGTACAGTAGGTAGGTTGCCGCCCCTCGCCTGGTACAGTGGTAGGTTGCCGCCCCTCCCCTGGTACAGTAGGTAGGTTGCCGCCCCACCTAACTTTTCACCCAAAACATTCATTTTTGGCTTAAAATTGCATAAAATTAGCATATTTGTCTGCAAATAGGCGAAAAATCGCGCGCTGCGCGCGAAATTAGTGTTTTAGGCCACATTTTCTTCAGTATTTAGACATAAACAATTTCGGTTTCCAGATGACCCCCCCCCCAAGCGGGACCACCCCCCCCCCCGCGCTCGGCTGGTACAGTAGGTAGGTTGCCGCCCCGCATTTTGGGTGGTACAGTAGGTTGCCGCCCCGCCTGGGTAGCTACACCACTGGTACCTACCTACCCCTTTTTTCCGTGTGGCGGTTAGTGTACCTCCCTGGGGGGGAAGGGGGGGGAAGACCCAAATCCAGGAAAAAGTCACTTTTTGAGGTGAAAAATTTGACCGATTTTTGGCCCTTTTTGGAAAAAATTCTCCATAAAAAGGGTATTTTGGCGAATTTTGACAACATCGACCTGAAAATCACCCATTTTAGGCATAAAAATGCCCATTTTAGGCCTAAAAATGCCTATTTTGGGCAAAAATTGAGGCGGTTAGTGTACCTGGCGCGGCGGTTAGTGTACTGGTGTACCTTGGTCGCGGCGGTTAGTGTACCTTAGGGGGGGGACCCCCCCCCCTCCCCCCCAGGAACTACACTGCCTGACTCAAAACCCAATACCAAACCAATACCAAACCCAATACCAACCCAATACCAGACCAAAAACCCAATACCAAACCAATACTAAGACCAATACCCAATACCCAATACCAATACCAACCCAATACCCAATACTCAATACCAATACCAACCCAATACCAAACCCAATACCAGGCACTTCAGTAGTATTGATCTGGTATTGGGTATTGGTATTGGGTATTGGGTCTCACCCGGTATTGGTATTGGGTATTGGTATTGGGTCACCAATTTGGTATTGGTATTGGGTATTGGTACAGGGCCGGTATTGGTATTGGGTGTCAAAAGTGGTATTGTGCCCAGGCCTAGGCTGTATTACGGGGGGGGGCTCTATTCCAGGGGGGGCTGTATTTAGGTTTTTACGGTATTTAGGTTTTTTTACCTTTT